>CAEFZX010004142.1:0-26703 GCA_903066825.1 Alfaro cultratus | reverse complement strand
ACCAGGGCTCGTCTGTCTAAATTTTATAGCACTGTTTCCCCAGTTTGTGATAGGTGCCAACAGTCTCCTGCAAACCTTATACACATGTTTTGGTTGTGCCCCCAGCTCAAGAGTTTTTGGACAGAGATATTTGTTGTTATATCAGATGTGGTTGGCAGAAAAATTTATCCGAACCCCCAGAGTGTTTTGTTCGGGGTGTTTTCGGGGCCATCTCCTTTGTCCTCTTCCCAAGAAAATTCTTTGTCCTTTATGACCATTATTGCAAGGAGGATAACTCTTCTTAAATGGAAATCACCGCAACCTCCTTCTTTTATACACTGGTTGAGGGATATTGTTTATTTTCTTAAACTTGAGAAAATTAGGATGTCACTACGAGGTTCCTCTGACAAATTTGCAGAAATCTGGCAGCCATTACTACGATTGGTTGGTCAAGTTAATTTTCATTCTGCCCCAGTCTAGTCCTTTGTGTATGTATCTGTCTGCTCATCCTGTGTCCTTTTTCTCGGATTTTCCCTTTTTTATGGTTCCATGTTTACTTTCCTGGGCACAAACTGTACTTTTTTTTAGGTATGGCAGAATGCATCTTATTTTTTATTTATTTCAAACTTTTTCTTATTGCCTGGCAGTGATTGGAGGTCGTTTTGTTGTTTTTTTTTTTTTGTTTTTTTTTATAACTCAAGAGAATTGTATGGTTTGTTTTATATGTATCACATTGTAAATGTATGGCTATGCAATTTCTGTTAAAAACCAAATAAACAAAGTAAAAAAAAAAAAGAAAAAGGCAACGCGCTTACGGCCCAGGTAAATCCGTGTGCATTTATTCAACTTTACGTGAACTAGAGTAGCATGTGCAGAGCAGCTCTACATCTTCATGTAGAGCTGTGTATCATCTGCGTAGTTATAGTAACTAATCTTATTTCCTATTATAACCTGAGCTAATGGCAGCATATAGATGTTGAATAAGAGGGGACCTAGGAATACAACACATGTGACTTCTGTCCACTTTGATGACAAGTTTCCTATTGAAACAAAGAAATCCCTGTTCCTTATGTAAGATATGAACCAGTTGAGGATTGGACCCGAGAGCCCAGTACCAGATCCAGTGTGTGACCTCGATTGTGAGTTGCTTGGTTAATATATTGAATTAGATCAAGAATATCACACAGCTTTTTGGCCACTCTGTCTTGGGATAGGGATCAAAATTGAAAGAAAAAAATCTTGGATACAAGCTGCTGAAATGAGTTTTGTCTGTTCAGTGGCTGGATTCAGCCTTAGAGACAGGATGAGGAAGCTCAAAGTAGAGCCACTGCTTCTTTGCATCAAAAAGAATCAGTTGAGTTTCAGGCATCTGATCAGGATGATTCCCTTTGGAGGTCTTCCTGGTACGTCCCACTGGAGTGAGACCAGAGGGAAGACCAGAACTTGCAGGTGGAACTAGGTATCCCATTCAGCCTGGGAACACCGTGAGATCCCCCAATTCTAAAAAAAAATGTATTTAAAGGTGCAGTGTTATTTGTTTTCCAGGCACATAGGGCCATTTTATAGCACAATCAAGTAACTATGTTAACTTCAGTTTTTAATAAACGTATATCAAAAATGACTTCAAGCAAATTTGACTTTGTAATTTAATGCATTGAAATTAGGCCTGTGTCTCTTTAAAAGAAAGTTCTCTTTCTGAAACTGTGTTCAGGAGGTCGTGTCTCCTCTATTAACCCTTTAGCAACATTTTTAGCAGTGTTGAACAGAAGGAGCTGAGAGGGGTGCTGTGGGGGAGGCTGCTCTGCTCTGTGAAGCAGAAGCTTAGAAACTGAGGAGCTTCATCTTTGAAGGCGGGACTCGGTGCTTTGCACAACTGACTGATTGCCATGGGAGACTAAAGGATTTCTCAAACATGCATGAAAGAATTAAAGCAACACTCCAGGTATGTTTTTTTTATTTTTTATGAGGACATAACATTATAACATGTTTTCATAATACTGCCGCTTTAAAGAGTTAACATCTAATCTATACAGAAAAGCTGATATTAGATAATACATCCTAACATAATTCATGGTATTTAGTCACCTGACTTGTATTATTGCCTTGTTACCAACAGTGTATCAAATTCAAGTTCCACAAGGATTCTCCAATGTTCCAAAGAAAAGAGTGGTTGTTGGTTGTAATCCACCATTGTTGAGCAACATTTCAGACCACAGGGTCACAGTGTGCCTGGCCCCATGGTGGAAAACACTTCTCACTGAATGGAGTGTGTGTTCACAGTCCAGCTATCTGTATATGTAAGTGAGGGAGACTGTTGTACCTATATACAATAGTTATATCACTACCAGAGGCCTAGTCCACACAGCCACTGTCTGGATGTGGGTGCATTAGATGCATGTGCCAAAAATACGAGTGAGATCCTGAGAATGATGGTATCGTTTACCGTCCTCCTGCTGGGTGAACAGGGAAACCTAAACCTAACTGGGTTTTAAACTTCTGCAGTCTGTTCCAGACAGAAAATTGGGGCATTTGGGGTCCAAATTACACTTGGTGAGAGAACGCGCCTTTGTTTCCTGCCGCATGTACAGTGCGTTGAGTTTGTGTTGTAGTAGAGTTTTAATGGCTGTATGTTTTTCTCTGGTTTAGCCAGCAGTAGGAGAGCAGTGTGGCTACGACAGACTCTTATGTGTATAATATCAACTCTATGAAAACAAAAGTGGTGTCAGAGACACAGGCGCTGATGTTGTCTGAAAGGCACTTCTTTCATCCGGATCAGACAATCTGTTTTTAAATTCCATAATTTAAATTATGTCTTATGTGCTGTCTGAATTTATTATTATTTTATTAACATTTCCTGAGCTTTCTACACACTTGTCACCTTAAAAACACAACTCATTTTTTTTGTTGTTTTTTACAATTTCGTATGATTGACCATTTAATCAATTATTTATTTAGTCCAATTCACAACAAAGGTCTCAATGCATTTTACACAAAATAATTTCAGTTTAATCACACATACATTTGAATTGATCCTAGTCAAGCAGTGCAGTATGATCAATCAGTTATTAAAATTAGATTAAAAAGTTTCTATGGAAACCCAGCAGATTGTGTCGAGTCATTGACTTGGATTTGTTTTCTGTTTTCTCTGACCTGACATCCCTAAATAAAAACAAGTACTTTATACTCATTGCACATAATCCCCTGTACCAGCCTCCTGTTTAGTAAACATAGCCCAAGGTGTGTGTTTAAATTAATCCCGTTAAGGCTGAAGGCTGCAGAGGTTGGTCAGAGAACATCCATAGACAGAGAGCAGGTCAGTGGTGAAGGTGAGGAGAGGTTTAAAGACTGAAGTTGTAAAATATTTTTCTGAGCTTTGGACATCACACACAGGGCTGTTCACAGGCAGCAATACCAGCTGATGTGGACATGGTCGTCCACATCAGCTGATAAGCCAGACGAGGAGAACATAAATCAGAAAATGAACTGTTGGAATAGAAACGTGACCGTTTTTAATTTTGCTTTGGCCAAATTAATGTATGTTTTGTGGGTCACTTCACAATTTTGCTCTCCTTTTTGTTTATCACATGACATCATCCTAAAATAGATTGAAGTAATATATTTTATTTGGATTAAAACTTTGCAATTTAAGCTAACATCATGATCTTCTTTGTCTCCCTACAGCCAATCACCACTAAGGAAAATGAAGTTTGCTCCTGGATTGGCTGCTGTACAAGTAGCATTGCTCTTCAGTGTTTCAGTTTCCCATGGTGCATTTTCCTCAGACGATTTTAGATATGGGTGTGGTGGTTGTACAGTGGTGGGTGTGCGACACATCTGCAGTAGCTACAGACATTGATGTGGCCTTGGAGGGGTCGAATCCCAGCTCGTTGACCTTTGCTCTGATGGCCTTGCCAGATGTCAAGGCTATTAGAACAGAAGAAACTGTAAAAAACAACAACAAAAAAAGCAATAAATATGCACTACAAAGAATATGTGAGAAAGGAAATTTTCTGGCAATAATCCAAAGTTTCACTGAAAAATCCTCAAAAAATGTATGTAAACTGAACCACAGGTAGGTCCAACATACGCAGAGGTTCAGGGGTTCCAGAGCACTGTAAATGGAGGTCCTGCTGAAAAAATTGAGTAAAGTTTTTACATGTAAAGGAATTAAATAAATAAAGTTTGTCCAACTTTATTTATGTTTGCTGAACACGACAACTTAATAAACCACTCGGTTTATTTACTTGGAGAGGCTCAAGTTGGTTCACCTGCTTCCTTTTCTCAGTGAAGGCAAATGGTTGCTGATATTGTTTAGTGCCTAATCCTTGAAAGGGTTCAGAATTGTTTTCTTTTTAGGTTTTTATGAAACAGCCATGTATCTTTTTCATCCCCCTTCACAAGTTGTTGTTGTAAGACATAATGTGAAAAAGTTTAAACTTTGGAAAAGAAGTTGAAATGTATGGTTATATCCTAATTATACCGATGTGTTTTTTCAAAGAGCATCATTTGATTACTCATGCAAAAACAAAAAAGCAATACACATTATTGCTTTAAGGGTTACCATTAAACTCCTGTGATTTAGAAAGAGCTTTTGCATTCATTTTGAAGCTGGTCCTCCATGTTTACAGCCCTGTCTCTGCATGTTTATGTGTGTGTATGAATGAGTCCAAGCTTGGCGAAAGTAAACACCGTGGCGGATCGTTGGCGTTTAGAGGTCTGCTAAGTGGCACCTTGTCGCGGCCAAAACAAACAAAAGCTGTGTGTACGTGTGTTCGCGGGACGCGAGGCGCGTCGGAGCGCGCTCGCGACAGCAAGCGTGTTGCTGCTAAGTGCCAGCGTGAGTCGGCCAAAGCAAATAGGCTTAATGAGAAGCAGCTCCTGGGACAGAGAGGGAGAAGTGAGAGTGAGAAGCAGAGACGGGTGAAAGCCGGCCAGGCCAAACACACTGACCCCGCTGTCTCCTTAAAGGACCCTCTGTTCCCCTTCTGTCCGCCTCCTGTGCAGCACCACCATCACCCTCATCAGCCTCACCCCGCGCTCCTCCTCGCTCCTTTTCCTCGACGATGCCGAGGCGTAAGACGGAGTTGTGTAGGAGGTGAGTGATGGCAATTAGAGGAACATTTCTGGCTGTGTGTGGGAAACACAGGTTGGTTATGCTGAACAAGTATGTCCACACACAGCTGAAGCACAGCCTTGACCCCTTGTGGCACAAAAGCATGTACTTACCCTGATGCAAGACACAGATTTAACCAGTAGCAACTGATTTGAGGGACTAAAAATGGTGTTAGCAAGTTAGAATTTTCTGAAAAGGCAACATTTCTGTCCAGACTTTCCTGAAATAGATATGTTCAGGAGGCATTCGATCAGGGAGATATGAAATAGACTTTAGAGCTCCTGAGAGATGTGGGGTCTATCACTTCTTTAATGTATAAATTTAAGGATCTCTACTTTCTGCAGCTCACACCACAAACATTACAATAAAATCATGCTTTTACATAGATTACAAAAAAGACATAATAAAATACCTTAAGACACAAACAAAATCAATACACAAAAATCAAATCAACTGCCCCAATAATTTTAATATTTTACAAATATTATAAATGGACATCACAAAATAACTAAAAAACAGGAAATTTCAGCAATTTCAAAGACAGACTAAAAACAAACAATAAATTTTTACTTTTACAAATTCACCCATTTCATCAGTTCATTGTTATTTCATTATCTATTGCAGTGATTGAAGTTGGAGATTTAATATTTAGAGATGTTACTGAATAGATACAAAACTTATGTTTGGTAAAATCCAGCAGTGTGTGGAGCAGAATGGGGAGCCTGATTAGTCACAAGGACAGGTGGTTGACTGGGACCTGGGTACGGCTGGGAGGGGATACCAGTGAGGCAGATTGAGGGAAGGAGAACAGTGAGCATGACTGGAGCTGAGGAAACTCTGGTTTGGCCGTTACCAGACCCTTTAAAATCTGATGGGTAGTCTGCTCCCCTTGGTGCTGTGAACACATCTGTAGCTCCTGAGATCTTGCCATTTGACATTGACTAGACCAGTGGTCCCCAAACCCTGGGCCGCGGACCGGTACCGGTCCATGGACCAATTGTTACAAAGGCAGCCCACGAAATAATTCAATATTTCCGTTTCATGTATTATTTGAGTCTGGAAGATCTTTTATTTTGAAAATCCTTTAATCCAGATTCTCTCGGTTACGTCTTGCGCGCCAACATTGAGCCCACAAGCAGCAAAATGAGTAAGAAACGGATTAGATGTCTTTGGAAAGTTTCTTTGTGAAGGGGAAAAGGCCCAGAGAAGAGACAGGAGAATGGATTTATCCCGTAGATGATTCCCACATTACAAACCTGCTCTAAATAATAATAATATGCAGCGACTGGCTCGCTGATGAGGCAATGAAGCTTCAAACTGCTTCACCACGTAGAGACCAAGTAGCACCTTGTGCATAAGCAACACTTGGGGTGTCATTGTCTCCCAGATGGGACCGTCTTGTTGCAGAGAAATAAGCTCAAGGCTCCCATTAATTTTGTCGTTTTATGGATTATCAATTGCATTGATAATAAAATGTGACTAGAATTTGGTTTTAGGAAATTTTCATGAATTTCTCAAGGCTTTGAGGACTATTGGCTCTTGATATTTACTAACAGACTTTAAAATAATTCCTGCCATAAAATTTGGATTTGAACTTATTTCTTGGACTTTATTTGGTGAACATGAGTTACACTTTTTCTGACCTCCTTCCTTTATGTCTCTGAACACACAGCTGAGATGCTTTGCAGCAACTTGTTGCCCCCGCAGTTCAGTGGTTGAAGAACAGTTGCAACAGTTTAGAGGGAGGTTGATTAGAGTTAAGAAGGCATAAAATCAGAAAACTGAAAAACTGTAAAAACTAACATGTGATCAGTGTGTGTGTGCATATGTGTGTGTGCTGTGGGGTCTAGTGTAGTATATGCATGTATATGCGAACTGACCTCCTCTTGTTAGGTCACATCCTGTTCATATCGTTCTTTTTTTTTCTGGTTGCTGTGTGATGTTTGCTTTGGCGGCTCTGGGTCTTTTGGGGTTTATGTTTGCAAAAAAAAAAGTCCGACTGTGTGCATGTCTTGGCTTTACATACTGTATGTGCGTACAGTAAGTGTGTGTTTGTATGTGCCACCAGTTATTTTAGGCACATTCGCCATGATCATTTATTTTTATTCCTGAAAGACTTTGTGTGTATGGATATGTACAGGTCGACAGGGATTTGTACAAAGTGTGCTTTGGTTTGTGTGCGTGTGCGTGCGTGTGTGTGTGTGTTTTGGCAGGGGGCTGGTGAGTAGGGTTAGGAGGTTGTTGTATGTTCAGGTCTGCTGGTGTGAAGGAGCAGTCAGAACTGGACTGACCCCTGGAGAGCGAGCTTAATTTAAAGAGCAAGGCTCCTAACTATAACTTAGCATCTAACAATAACAGGTCAGTATAGAAAAGTAAAATCTATTTTAATAATCTTAATCATTTTGAACATTTCTTAAATCTTTCTTTGTCAATACAGATTGTAGATTTTTATCCTGCATCACATAACTCATTTAGGCATTGATAGACAAGTTTTCTGTTTTGTGTATACAACACCTTTCAACCTTTTACATTTGAAACACATTTTGACACCAGAGGACGTCTGCATGAGCAAGTATTTTCTAAATTGTGAATAGCACTAGGATGCAAGGTAGAAAAGGAGGCAAGGGAGGAAGAGACTGAGTAGAGGCAGGAGACAACGAAGGAGAAGAAAGAGATGCACTTCAACTAGGGATCGGGGGAAAAAACTGAAAATGTACGGCTCAGTCAGGAATTGAGGGAGGAATCAAGAAGCAAAGCGAAAAAGAAAGCAAGAAAGAGAACAGGTATAATATGCAGGCAGGGAAAATCACATAAATTATATAAACCAAGAGTTTCCTTGTTTTGATGCACTTACAGACATTTGAACATAGAACCTTCTTAATACAAGAGTTGAGACTCACATTACCAAGATGCACCAATAGAAGCTGCCAGGTCTGCAGCCCCAACCAATGATCAATACTGCAGCTGAGGTCACTATGATGATGGGGACACATTCTGTCAGTGACGTCTGCTGTGGTATGACTTTCTATGGGCTCTTAGTGGCTCTACATGCAGGGTGACACACTGTACATAAATGCTATAAAATGGTTCTATACGCCCAGAACATAATAAGTAACATTTCATTTTCTCACAAAGTTGTTGCCACAGCGACGATCTGAGCTCTGCAAAGATGCCATCTTGTTTTTTTGGAATAATGTTTTCCATCTCACTGGCAGTAAGTTCACCCTGATTGGACAAATGGTGCTGTTGTCTTTAATGATGAAGCAGCACAAACAGACCAGAGCTGTTTTCAAAAGAGCCTCTCAACACGACAACTTAATGCGTGGAAGCACATGAACTACAGCACAACCACTGGGACATGTAGACAGCACATTCACTTAAGCCTCCAGATCAGCCCTGTAGCTGCTGCTGGGCTGGCTGACAGCGTGCACGGTCCCTTAGCTTCAGCTGCAGGTCAACAGGAAGCTGGAAGCTTCCAGGTAATTTTGGCTAAGATACTTTAGTCCCACATCTAATGAAGATACATTTTAAATCACTGCACAAAAACTCAGACATTTTTAGTACTTCTTGAAACGGATAACTCATGTTCAATTTGATTTTCCCACTAATTATTAGGAAAAAGAGAACTGAAAAGGTATGTAGAAAAAAACTAAAAGAAAACATCTCTGGGAAGATGTTGCAAATAACTGACAAGTAAAATAATACAATGTTTCATCCGTCTTATAAATGTTATTAAATTAATTGCTTTTACAATGGATGGGTAAAAACGCAGTTTATTCATAGCTGTGTTTTTCCTGCTAAATAATCATTTTAGAAAATCATTTTCGAAAGTGAAATGTAACATATGAGCTACACAACCTGAACAGGTTGGTTATGGTGCCTCATTGCTGCCGGTTGAATATTCATCCTGTATTTTTCTGCTTTTGTTCAGTCATAATTGTGGCTGTTTGTGTTTTTTTACTCCCCAGAAACAGCCTGTCAAAGTTAGCACCGTGACGTCTTTCAGCCGGGTTTTCTCTAGGTGGCGACGGCCATGATGACTTTTCTGACTTCCCAGTTTGTTCACTTGTCCCACTCAAGTGAACTGAGAAGTCGATTTTATGTAGAAGCTACACATCCTTCCCAGGTTTCTGTGGACCACTTGTCCTATTCGTTTAAATGGAAACTAGGGGATTTTATGAAACTGCATGAACTGCAGAATATGAAAAGTAAATAAAAATAGGTTTTGTGATAATGAAATAAAGTGTAAATAAAGCATGTTTGACTCCTTCTATTTATCCTGTGGTGTGTTTTGGGGCAGCATTGTCTGCTGAGTTCAGCACCAGTTCTTCGGAGGATTTTGTTCCAAAATAGAGCCACTGGCCGAGAAATCCAGGTAAACCGCTTGGTATGCCGTTCGATTATTCTCTGTGGTGTGGAGAGAAGAGAAACACATTTCAAACCTCCATCTTAGCAGCAGAAGCTGTAAAGTTGTTTGGCATGAGAGAACGATTTGCTCACTTCATTGGTTATTCTGTGTCGTCATTGATGGCTGTTTTGGTTTCAGCAGTGATGAATGTTTCTTGGACCACCATCACACTCACTCACCACCCAAATGATGTATGCGCTGAGAAGGCTTCATGAGGGGGGTCTGCACATCATGCACCCCGGTCTGAGGTACGCTTATCAGCTGACTTTTCTGATTCAAAAGTGAATTCAAGAGCTAAACTAGCAGTTCATTTCACTAGACACCTTTGTCCGTATTTTCTTTCTATTATGTGTCATGTCACATACAAGTATTAGACTGGGATTCAAAGATGATCTGTAATACAAGGGCGACATCTGGTGGTCAGACCTATTGGTTCTCCCTGATCAAAACACAAGAAAAAGTAGGTGGTTTTACCTGAGATGTACACCTGGAAGTTGAATTTATTTGCATTTAAAATCTGTTCACATGATAGTAGTTAGTTATGGCAAAAAAGTGGATTTAAGATCGTTTTGTGGACATTTCAGACGAATAGAATAGAAACGATATTGTTAAGAAAATGAACAGAAATAATATTCTATACAACAATCCCCAAAGTGGGATGGAAACAGTAGTGCAGCTGAACTCAACCAGGTATCCTCTTTATCCTTCTTTATCTGCTCTATTCTTATCTGTCTCTGTCCATTTTAACGTTCTCTTCACGTCTCTGTGTCCATTGCATTTGAAATAAACCCAAAGCAATTGTTAACAAAGCGTTCTATAGCTTTATTAGCAATTGCTTTGGGTATAACTATCTTTTCTTGGTGGAACTTGGTGGCAAAAAAGCCTCCTTGATAAATATTGATAAAATTTGTTATAACAGTTCAGTTTACCAGTTTGCTAATAAGAGACTGATTTCGGTCGTGGAGTAACGTCGTCACGTCTAGATAGTTTTTTTCTACGTTTTGATGAAGAAGCACTTTATATTTGCTGTATAAAAATCAAAACAGTTCATTTTCATAATAAAAGAAATTGAGCTTTCCAAAGTTAGAAAAACAAAATACTGTATTTAAAAATTAAACCTAAAAAAATAAGGTCAAGAAAATTCCTGACCGGAACCATTGAGCTTTATACAACTGAACACGGGTTTGTTTATTTGTGGCACACAGAGAACAGCTGTTCTGTCTGCTAGTAGCCTCCTACAGCCAGTTTTTATTCTCAACGCTAATGAAAGCCTCCTTGTATTGCTTCGTTTGACTTCCGCTCATATCACAGGTGAGTTCACCACTATCAGAATGCTAATGTTGCTACTATTTGAGACGTCAGCGTGTAAAACCAAACCGATAACAGGCTAATGTTAGCCGAACTGACTAAGACGCTAACTTTAACGACTAAATAGACTATTTAGGCGTAGAGCAACCTGCCCCGATAAATATTCTCACTTAACATTAATATTGGTAGCTGCTTTGACTTCAGAGTAACATGTTGCTATGGGAACGTGTAGTTGCCACGTACATCTGCCTATTAGCTTCGAGTTAATTAGTTATGCTCCAAAAGCACCTGGACTTTAAGTTAGCGGGTTTTCAGTCTATGTAAACGTTGCGTTGATGCGCATGTGCAATGCCTTCAAAAGTATTCACACCCCTTGAAGTTCTTTGTCCAATTAGATCTGCTACTTTAAGTGTATTTTAAAGTAGTGCATAAATTAACTCTTGTGAGATTTTGTTTTGTAGAAGCACCTTTAGCTGCAGCTACATCTTCAAGTCTTTGGGTTTATTGCTTTACCTGCTTTTTTTTTTCTTTTTTTTTTTTGACTGGGCCGTTTTAACATGAATCTGGAACAAACTTCCAGAAAACTGTAAAACAGCTGAAACACTGTCTTCCTTCAAATCTCGACTAAAAACCCACCTGTTCAGAATTGTATTCGAAACGTAATCAATTACGAACTTAATGGTGTCACTTGACTTAATGTCATGTTTTGATTGCTGATTCTATGTTGCATGACTTTGTGTTTTTGTGTTTGTTATCATGTAAAGCACTTTGAAATGGCTTGCTACTGAAATGTGCTATACAAATAAAGTTTGATTTGATTTTGATTTGATCCATCCTCATCCATATTCATCCTGGATGAGGATGGTGTGAACCTCAGCCGCAGGTTCAATTGGTTGCTCTTAAATTAAAGGAAATGGAGGTGAACATATATGCACGTCACACGTTTTAGCATTTATTTTAAACAAAAAGAACATTTGAAATATTAGTGTAATGCAATGTGGGAAAAGCTTTTGGAGGCACAGTAGAACCTTCTCCTGACTACATTTATCAATCTGTCCCGTCAAGATTTTTCAGGTTAAAAGTTTCTCTCTTGGACTTTTTCAGGTGGAGTTAAAGCGACGCCATGGAGCCAGCCTGCCGCAAGGACAAACCAAAGCTGAACTCGACCCCGACCAGAGGAGACAGAGTCAAGCAGAAGTCTGCACAGCAGGAGGCCAAACAGCGACAGAGAACAGAGGTATCCCATCCTCACTGCAAATCTAAACTGTAGATACTCAAATGATGTTTTGTTTGGTCTTCTGGGCTTTTTCTTTTACTCCTGCTTGTGTCTGATTCTCTTATTTTCAGATATATGCATTGAACAAAGTGATGACAGAGTTGGAGCAGCAGCAGTTTGAGGCCTTTTGCAAACAGATGCAGTCCCAAGGAGAATAACAGCAGTAGCTCTGCTTCCGCCTAACACGTGGATCAGTTTATGTTATTCTACCCAAAAAGACACAACCTTTACACTTCCTTAAACCATTATGGAAAAAATCACTACTGCAGCGTATTCCTGATACACATCTTAAAGGTGCAGAATCTTTATTGCTGATGTTTTATAAACAGTTTTATAAATGGTTCTGGGTTTCTTCATCCTAATGCCAATGTGTTCCTTCATTTTCATACATGTGCTGCTGTTTCATTCTTTACTTCTTCCCAATATGTGGAGAAACAAGTTCATTTCCATATACACAACTATTGCATAGCAGCTTATTTGAATTTTAATTCAATTCTAAAAGCAATTGGAAACATATATTCTATTCCCACTAGATTCCATCGGGTGTCCTTTCGGGTCATGGGTGGGCTGGTTCCAGTCTCCGATCTGATTGGATTCTGGAAACGACTGTTATTGTGTTTGAGTTATGCTAAAAGGAGTTAGCCTATCAGCGAAGCTATTCATGTCTAAAGTAGCATCTCAATGCTAAACATGTAGCAGCTAATGCTAACGTCAGCCTCCACGGTCCACATTTGGAAAGAAGTTCCATGAATGTTCAGGAGTCCCGAAACTCTGGAAAAACGAACAGATAGAATTGAACTTTGCATCAAAATGATGGTTGAATAACAGATTAAAAATAATAAACATCTTTGTTTTTGGACTCGTATGTCTATACAATAATTTAGCAGCAAGAAGAGGGGTTGAATGGAAAATGTTGGTTATTTGATTAACATATAGTTTTGAATTAAAATGGGATTAATTACAGACTCTTCAATGAACACGATTAATCCCACCACCGCTTACAACAAATGACATGCTGCTTTAGAGCAGTTGATCTACACCACGTATACAGTACATTTCTGATCAATAATATATATTTTTTGCATTTTTACTTTTGTTCTATTAACTTAAAATGTAAACTAAGTTAGGCCTTTTAAAGCATTTAACTGGGTCGACATTGTAAGTTCCTGGAAGTCGAAGAGAACAGTGGAACTGTCTCCTTCCTGTAGTTTGAAGCGATTCTCCCAGGTTGAGTTAACTCTATCCAAAGTTTCAACAGTAAAAGAAATGCAATTTTCTGTTTCATTTTGTTATCACAGAAAGTAGTTTTTATTTCAATGTTTCTGACTGTATTAAAGCCTGTTGATGCAAACGTGCAGCTTAAAACCACCTAGTATTTTTTACAGAACAGACATTTTCTTTTAAATAGTTATCAAATTATTTAAGATCAGGTTAATAATTTGATGTGACGTTTCTTAACGCAGAAAAACCTTTACCTCTCAAAGTTTCTACTTTCGATGCTCTATAAAAACCAGACTGATGCTTCCAGGCACATTTCAGTTTTTGTTTAGAATCAGTAAGTGATGTCTTCAGACTCCTGAGAATATTAACTACTGTCTGCAAACTTCTAACAGCCAAAGGCTGTAAAACCTTATAAAAATGTTTCAAAAAGGTTTTCACTATTTGATTGGCATGTGTTGTTACGAACTTTGTACTATAAAGATTAATATTTGCTGTTGTACCTATGTTCTGTTATAAAAATTAGATTTTTTTATTAAAAAAACAAAAGTTTGTTCTAATGTGTGATATTTTATGAACTTTGTTTCTTGATAACGTTTTTGATGTTATAGTATTTTGGAAATAAAAACATGTTTTCAGATATTTTTTTTTTTGCAAAGTATAATATCCAAATATTAACTATAACATAAAACATGCTCAAAAATGACACGTTCTCGGTATTTTAATGAAAGGTCCAGTTAAAGGCGTAATCCCTAGTTTACGCCTTGAACTGTGAAAAAACTTTCAGCAATTTTTCAATTGCTGAAAAATTGTCGACAATTTATTATGTTGCCGACACCTCTCTTGGCGTAAACTCCAGGTCTTCTCAAAATCTGCGAAGTAGTGTGTTCCCAGCTTCACTAATTACAACCGTATAGCTGGTCGGATGACATGTTCTCTGAAGTTTATTGAAATTGAAAATTCACTAAGTAATACAGGGCTAAATTAATCGGAATATTTCAAAAATTTTAAAAATGTAAAAATCCTCTCAAATCAACTCGTCAGTGATCATTTTCATAGGGCCTATTTCAAGAAGTTGACATTTTTGAATAAAACATATTGCGATTAAACTCCAGTTATTTACACAAATGCAAATTTTGATGTCTAAAATAGAAAAATTTATATATTCAGATTAAAGTCATTTCCAAACCCACTAACAACTCACACGGAATAAAGAATGTTCGAAAACGCTCAACGTGAGTTACAAAAATTAGTCAGCATGTGGCTGGAAGTAGTTCATGAAAAATAAACCACCAGTACACGTCAACACATTCTGGATAGTTTATTTTATTACTGTGATTAACATTTGAAGGATTGCTGATTAGCGCAAAGAGTAGTTAGAGGCTAATTTAAGGTCAGTTCAGCAAGCTGTGGGTTGAATATATAAAGGTTAGTAAAGTAAAGGTGCCTATTTGTGTGAACATTAGTTTCTTGAACCAAAAGCAGCACCAGGTTAAACCTAAAGATTTCAAACAGCTGCTTTGAAAATACTGCAATGGCTACAGTACTTAAAATAAACTAAGATTAATAATTTAATGTTTTATTCTTGGCTATACTTGTTTCCATTCTCCTCTTCTTGTTTCTCGTCTGGTTCAGACATCAAGCGTCACAGAGCTCCCAGTGACCCGAACTCCAAACCAGCCTTCCCAGTAACTGGTGTCACATCCTCCATGTTCGAATGAGATGAAACGCATTCCAGGGCCGTAGTCATAAAACGTATGAGTGACCTGGAGATGAACATGGGAAGAGAAAGCAGACTGCTGGTTGTAAAGTTGGTTGGATAATATGTTCTCTGCAGGATGTGTTGGTGTTATTTTTCTATTAGAGATTAAAGAATCTGAAAACCTGTCTCCATGAGGAGTCTGCCTCGGGGTCCAGAGTCTCCAGATCATGAATATATTCCTGCAGAACCGTTTGATTCTCACCCAGCAGACAGGATGTCATCTGATAGGTGCAGCCACAGTCAGTCCTGCCACAGAACCTGCAGAATGACATCACAAGCTGTGTTTCCACTGATGATAAAATTATGCGAATTGGAAAATTACAAAAATAAATTTGCTTAATGAACACTTGACAACTTGGGGGGAAAATATGCTTTTAACCATATTGACGTGTGTATTTTGCAAAATTGCAATGGAAACACTTTTTTTCTGGTCGCACCAGTTTGTATGCAGCAGCAAAGTGTTTATTTGTGGGCTCTGGCCTCTTTGGACAATGTGCAGCTGGATCCACCAGGGCTCTCAAAACCATCTCACCAGCCTCCTGAGCACCTCGCTGGTGAGATGTTCAGGGCACATCCCACCAGAAGGAGCTGACCCAGTGCCTGGGAAGAGGAAAGTCCATGTCTCTCAGTGTAGGCTGCTGCCTCCGTGACCCGACCCCAGATAGTTGGAAGATAAGATCCACCTGTATTCAACTGGATTTCTTGACACCTCACACTGTGAGAAATAACTTATTTTGCAATAAGTTTCACAATTAAGTTTTGAGTATATTTCTAATGAAAACGCAGCTACTGTAACCGGCAGCTCACCTCACTAAGTGTGTTTT
Source organism: Alfaro cultratus (assembly GCA_903066825.1). Taxonomy (NCBI): domain Eukaryota; kingdom Metazoa; phylum Chordata; class Actinopteri; order Cyprinodontiformes; family Poeciliidae; genus Alfaro; species Alfaro cultratus. The sequence continues at coordinate 10,815 of CAEFZX010004142.1, read as the reverse complement.
CACACCTGATAGTTCGGTAGACTCGTTTCGATTTGGGACTAAAATTGTAATATTTGCTTCATTTTCAGCTGGTGCGGCTCGCTTTCACATTAGACTCTGTCGAATGATCCAGACTAATTGAAAAACCTCGTCTCCTATGGTGGAGCTGTACCAAGATCTACTGAAGGAAACAACACAAAAACCTCAGAAAAAGACCAGCACAACTTCCTTCTTCACAAACGGTAATCAAAATGGAGATTTTAACAGTTGTAGGATTTTTCTAGTCTTTGGTATAAAACTAATGCTGGACTGTTGCATTTATTGCAGACCCAGAATGCCCTGCGCTATAGCTTGTTTCTTGCTTTTGGATTGGTCACCAGTCCACTTGCATCTACATATGTGTTTGAACCAAATCCAGACGAAGGTTTTTAGGCAGACCAGAGTTTGTTTTTTTTTTGGTCTGCATCAGAGTTGGATTGAGCATTCACACCTCACCAAACAAACCAGACTTTCTTGACAAACTAGAATTTGATTAAAGAGGACTAAACAGGGCTGGTGTGAATGCATCTTGATGCAAAGAGTCTGTCTTACCTGTATGTTAAAGTCTTACCAGTCTTTCACTGTGACAGGAGGCTGAGCGTCCAGCTGCTCTGGGCTGTAACCCTCCTCTATCAGGTCGATCACCTGCCTTTTTAGGCAAAGCCTAGGATAATGCATGGGGATGATTGTTAGCATCCACCTAAATCAGGTTCAGTGGTGGGCACCGCTAACTCAAATGTTAGTTGCTCTAACCTTAATGCAGTAATCACAAACATGAGTTCTGCTGACACTAAAGCATAACATCAACATAGCATTTAGCAGAAGCTCATGCTAAAGCACTAACTTCCATTCAAATTATAACTGCCATTGAAAGACTACAACTCTTGAGCACTAATTTAATTTTGACATTATAATTTATATGTTCTATACTGTATTCATGTCTATGTCTTGGATTCTGCTGCCTGTGTTTTATTTGGTTCTTGTTTGTTTCTTCTTTGAAATAAAGTTTTGGACAAAATAAAACTTGAGGAAAGAAAACGGAAGTGCTGCACAAACTGTCTTCACCCACTTCATAGTAAGAGTATATGAATTAACTTCTAACTACTTAAAAATTGTCAACAATCAAAACTTCAACACAGATCTCAAACTTTCAACTAAAAGTTTAGAAAACAGCTAAGTAAATTAGCGCCTTAATATTTTTATTTGGAAAAAATTTATTCAAGGTAAGTACACTAAACATTTTCAAAGTTAGCAAAAGTGCTAAAGTTTTTAGTGAAGAAATAGCTCCGCTATGAGAGCATTTACAGATGAGTGAAAGTGTGTCAACCGCTGATGAGAATTATAGAATCACAGTTCAGGTGGTGCATGAGACATTAGGCGTATTAAAGCTGGTGCTAAAGACAGGCAAATCTGAATGGTAGCGTAACAGGCTTATTTACATGTGGTATAATTGTCTTATATTGTAACACAAATGGTAACAACCACTCACTCAAAGGAAGTCGCAAAATATTTGGTCACTTCTTCATTGCAGAAGTTATGGCCACAGTCTCCTGGCATGTCCTCCACTTTCCACTGGTTCCCACCATTTTCTGTCAGCTCCCAGGATTCCAGCTGCTCTAGGAGGGAAATTCAGTCTCAAATGGCTAATTGTAGCACTATCTAGCTTATCTCTAAATCTAGAATTAATCTTTCAATCTCAAAACACCAGAGCGTACTCGTTCACTTTCAGCCAAAATACAATTGGCCATCATGTAAAGGTTATTTAAAACATGTATGTTTTGGAGGTTTGATTACACATTAGGCGCAACCAGCACGTCAAATTCTCAGAGAAAATTTCACTCACTAATTCAAATTGCTTTGTGGTCAGGTGTTGAAGACCAAGATAAAAACTTAAAATATATATATTTTAATAATTAGTTCTTTAGCTCAAAACTAAAGACATACAATATGTACAGATAAATCTGTACATCTTGTACAGATTTACCATTTATTTCTAAATAATAAATCTTGTACATTGCTAATGATGTTGACGCTATATGATGTTTAACTCTCATTAAACATATTGACTGACGATAACTGATTGTATGCGTCATCTTTAGACTACCTTGAGATTTGGGGGAATTTGGTGACATTGTGTCACTCTGGAAGTGAACATTGAAACTTCTGCTAAAACTGCAAAGTGTCAGGTTTTTACGTGGACTTTTAAAGAAATATACATCACATGTCATGAAAACTCTTTTAAAACTTGACACACCAAAAAGGTTCACCCTGTTGACCACGACACTGTGTTGAATGCCTCCAGGCTCTGTTGTTGGATCTTTTCGGTGTAGGGCCAACAGTACTGCCTCGTTGCTCAGATAGTATTATGTTCAATATATCCTACTATGCTTATGCTAATGACACACAACTCTAAATGTCTGTGTCACCACAACCCCTTACAGTCTAGTGTTGTCTCCTTTATATATTATTGGTACGGTTTGGAACTCCATAAGAGAAGAAACAAAAAGACATCTCACCATTTCCACAGGGATTCCTCAGAAGGTTTCTAGCCATGGTTACTGGATAAATATGGGTTTTCAAGGCCTGCAAAGAAAAACACATTAGATCGCTAGCTAAACATGTCTTCTTGGTTTGTTGTTTATGAGGAGTCTGCCGCGCAGACGGATTTCAAAAACTAATATCTGGTACTCTGATTCAGCACACAGCAGACAAAAAGCAAACGGGCAAAAGCTGAGGTATTTGGTTTCTGAATAGGAGGCATCACATAGGATCACCCAGGGTTTAAACAGATCAATCTCTGTAGGACAAACAACTGGGGGTTGGCATCCCGTGTAACTGCACCCCCAAAATACCAAATCAGTTCCACACTTTGAAGAACCAGTCATACAAAATATAATTTATCTACTACCCTGTCAAAAATCAAGGTTGTATTAAACATTAGTGTCCACTATACAGTAAGTTTGCTTGGCTTTTTACAGTTCAAAACAAGGACAGAAAAAATGCTGAATCATCTGCCACTGCAAACTCAAAGAAAGCATTCACATAATCAGTATGCATAAATATTAAGCTCTACTTTATCTAACTGCACAAACTATGACGTGCGTTACTCACAGCTAGAAAATGACAAGCGCTTTTCTGGTTCCTTTGGATCCTTTAGTTTTCCTCTGCAGAGCAGCAGCCTCAGCAGAGAGGCTTTTATACACTGAAGGTCTGCACACAGGGAGAGAGAGGTGCAGAGGAGCAAAAACAGAAACACCAGAGCTGCAGGAAGTGACAGTCAGCAGCATTCAGCAGTCCGCCACATATATACACTCAGCACTAATGTAAGAGCCAACATAGCAGCTGCAGCGGAACAACCCAAGACCTGGATTAATATTATAGCAGATACACTAGCGGAACAAGTGGGAGTCGGACGGGGGGGCGGGGCTAATGACCGAGCCTTTTATAGCCAAATAATAAAGCTCATGATAATTTAACTTTACAACATAAAAAGTTGTAAGTTGCCTGCAACACTGGAGCTTACAAGTTTCACCACCTCAGAGAGCGACTATGTCATTCTGAAATCCATCTGACATCAAGTTACAACAAACCAAGAGAACAACAGACACATCAGGCTACTGGTCACTAATGATGAAACAAAACAAATTCAAATCAGTTCCAGAACAGCGGATGGGTTCGGATCATTTTGACACTTTATCAATTTCAGCTCAGAGCCTGGAGAAGCTAGCAACTGCTGAAGCTAGTTTATTGTTGACTCGTTGAACCGAACACAGAAGCACGTTGAAGCGGACACGCAAAGGCACGCGCCGCATGCGGAGTGTGTCGCAGCGCCTCGTGCACCTCTGGATATTTGTAACTCGGCTCGGATCGCGCGCGCCGCCGTTCACACAAACTGGACGATCTGGAAGATGGTCTTCCAGTTGGCTCCAATGTAAACCTTAACTATAAACGCCAAACTGCTGTCTTGGCTCCAAAACGCGAACTGTTAAAGCGACTATAACTCAGCCTTCAGTCCCTGACATCACCGCTGTTCCACCGACAGAGAGGAAAGGGGATGTTAGTGTAACACTATGATGTGAGGTTATCATAGGATAGGAGGTCGTGGGTGGAGAAAAAGCAGAACACTGAGAGGGAATAGCGTAGCGGTCCAGACTTTTATTTAACCTTCGTGCACTGAACAGAACCCGTCTCTCGCTCCTCAAACCAAAAAACCCCCGAAGAAGAGAATAACAGCTCCTCTTAAAGGCACAGCACAATTCCTTAGCTATGGAACATATTAATTGAAAAGGGAAAATAAATCATCTTACATTAGCTCGGCGGCTGGGCTGATACAGTTTACAGTCAGTGTACAGTTAACTCACACTTTATGAATAATATCAGAGTTGCTACCTGTAACTAGTCCGGCTCCTTCGCTGGGCTGGTGGTTTTGGCGGGTCTGAATCGCTGCCAACAACAAAGTCTGGTTCATGTCCAAGACAAGGAACAAAATATGCGTCCAGTTTTTGGATTTTCCTTGTTCTCTTTTTCCCCCCCATCCTTTTCACTTTGCCGCTCCATGGAGCTCCACTCATTTTAACTTAGTCCGTTTGCGTTCTGTTGCCAAGCGACTGGTGACGACGCTGGTGGACTGCTGGTGACAAGCTTTTGCCAGAATACACTTGGAGACAATATGGACGATCCACTTTTAATTTTGTGTGTCATAAAGTTAAATATAAGAGTGAAAATAAAGCCAGTCATGAAGCACAACATTTTATTCAATATTTTACACCCACTATGTCACTAAAATAAGTCGGTCTTGTAAAGTCACCAATGACTGGGGCAGCCTACTATATAATCTACTGGGGCACCGTTGTATACACCATACTGAACAGGAGAGGGCATCAGACACGATAAAAGCTTGGATCTCTTAACCCGGCCGGGGGCCCGCCGCCCCCCCCCCCCAGTCACCCTGAGGCTCCGTCCCTGAGCAGATGCTCAGCAAACCTGAAAAGCTCAACCGAAACCCATTAGAGAGAACGTTCTGCATCATGAAGCGATCGTTTCTTTTTTAGATCCAGACAGAAGTGAGGTCAGAAACAGGAAGTAGCTCTCAAGTTCCTCCCTATTAATCCAATGTTGTTTGAAGCAAAGCTGAAAATAACAATTTGTCATTCAACATTCAGATAGTCAGATAGACTTAAGAAACTGTAACAGCAGCTGCGAAAGAGGGGCCCAATTTAACTTTTTGTCATGGGGCCCAAGATTCCTGGCAGCGCCCCTGCTTCTACTAGCATACTTCTGAACGTTTGTCATTGTGGCCAAAAGGCATTTGGCTCATCCATGTGAACAAGCTTCAAATATTAGTAAAGATTAAAAATGGGTCAACTGAAGTTGCCGATTGTTTCCTTTCTCATTAACATTTCAGTCCACAAAGATGTAAAACTCATTTTACTTTCTCAGTAATTCTTAAAGTATTAAAAAAAAAAAGTCACATATTTGTAACTTAGTGTATATCACCTCCTTAGTGTTGATTTATTGATTAACTTAGGGTAGTGCAAAGCACCGACTATAAAACGGGAAAACTGACTTAATTAGTAACATGAAGATCAGTACCTTAGATGATTGCTTGGTGCTGACTCTATAATATAGACTTTTATTCACTGTTAAGTCAATAGTGCTTTTCCCACAGGATGATTCTTCCTGGATACATTCGATATGAGGCATTTGGGAGGCGACTGCTGACCTGACAGCTTCCAGCAGACAGTTCTTGAAATCCTGTGCAAGGAGGGAAAGCTACAAAAGACCATTGCTCTACAAAAACTGCATGTTTAGGCAGCGCTCTATGTGAAGCCAGCCTAAATTCAGTTTCTCAGAAAATCTGGATGTTAAATGTTTAAGATGAGCAATTAAAGCTACAGTATGTAACTTTAGTAAAGATTTAAAAAACTTTTTTTTTTTTTTTTTTACATATTTGTTAGAACTGTTTCTTTATATTATGAGACAGATAATCTGTGAAAAGATTAATGTCATCCATGTCCTCCCTGCGCTACGATTGTCGTCCAAAGAAAAGAACCACTCCCAACCGAAAACAGCCAATCAGAGCCAGGAGGAGGGGTTTAGCACAATCAATCAATGTTGCAAATGTGCTAATGGCAGAGAAACAGGAAAGACAGTTTATTTGCCATCATCGTTGGCTATGCTAACTAGCATTAACATTCACAATCGGGTATTCTAGCTGTAGTGTAACAGAGATCAAGTGTGGAAAGTTCAGGGAAGATGAGCAGTGCCACAAGATATTGTGATTAACAGCACTGAGACCCGCCTCCTGGCTCTGATTGGGTGTTTCTAGTTAGCACTGAAGAAGGTGGAGGAGCTCAATTTTTTTCTGATTATCTGTCTCAGACCATTCTGTCACATCATAGTGACAGTTTCAATAAACGTATAAAACAATATGTTTTTGGAAAATGTTACATACTGCAGCTCTAAGAAAATTATACAAATAAATTTATACCTCTCCTCATTGTTTCCTGAAGACCTTCTGGTCTACAGACCAGCATCCTCACTGTTAGCAAGAGTCTGCTCCAATTCAAAATCCAGATCACTCACTGAAATCATCGCATCATCTGCAAAGAAGCGGAGCAGCATCAGATTGGACACCCTGCAGTCATCCAGCCTACAGTTCCTCCACCACCACTTCAAGCAGCTTGAAGTTCTCTTTGCATTCTGCTTCCTCATAGCTGAAAATCATGAGACCCACTTTAGATGATTATACAAAATTAAGCTTTATTCGGAGCCACAACACCAATAAGGTCAACACAGTGAATGAATACATACATACATAAAACCTCCCAATATGGGAGAGGAATGATTCAAGTCAGACATTGCAGTTTGATCAGGTGTTCCCTGCAGACAGTACAGAGTAACATTCAACAAAAATCACTGTGCCATAAATAACAAGTGGTGATCAGATCAATAAAAAGCAGGAATTTCAACAGATATCAAACACGAGGGCCAAGCTTGGTTAAAAAGTCAACATTTTTGGAAAGAAGCGAAGCTGGAACTTTAGTGTTGTTTGTTGGCGATGCATTCGTTTTCTTTGGTTCGCATAAGATTAGCCTTTTCCTCAAGCCTGAGCGTCCAATTAGGACCTGACTTTCCAAACTGGTGTCCAAAACAGCAATGCTTCTTTAGCTGCATGAACCCAGTCTCCTCTTCTTTGGTATTTTAGTGCAGCACCAGGTTAACATTATTCCAGTGATACAGCACCCATAAATGACCCTGCACGAATGGGGTGCCAGCTTACGATCAGTGAGTTCCTTCCCTCGCTTGAGAAGGCGACGATCTTTTCCAGTTCTTTGGAACAAGAAGGAGAAACTCCTTCTTCGATCTAAGCTTCAGAGGACGCCTGGGGTTTGAGGTGGGCCTTCTCCATAGTTGTTCCATAAGGGTCTGACCTTTTGAAGAAGCCCATCTGGAAGGAAAGGTGAAGAGGTCCATAAACAATGAACTAACTTAAGAATATTTCAGAATGTTTGGGTTGCCAGAGCTTTGAATCAATATTTTGTCCCAAATTAGACTAAATTACATGTATTATATGAAAATATTGTTTTCATATTACAAGGAATATTCCTACTTACAAGGAACGTTGGTATGTGTTGAAAATGCATCAAGTGACATTAGTGGGATGCAGTCCACTTTGGCACCATTAAGATAGGAAACGGTTGGAGTTGAGTTTGAAATAAAGCCTTCAAGAAATTAAAGGTACTAAGCAATGAACTATAGTCAGAAACCCCTTCTTTATATTATTTTTGTTTATTGCAGTGTCTGAAACTTTCCCAAACTTATAGAAGGTGCCGTTCTGCATACTAAACACAGAACAACTCAGTAAATACTCAAAGTATATTATTTATAGTTTATTAAGAGGTAATAGAGTATCTGGACGAAAGCTTTTATGGTTCTATGACACAACCAGCACTCATGCAGTTATTAATATTAGTTATTAATATACATTGATGACAGATACAAGAAAGTACAGACTAAATCAGCAGTCCCAACCCTTATACTTGATATCTACAGTCCTGCATGTTTAAAATGCATTTCTGTCCCAACCAGAGCTGACCCTGCATTATAGGCAAATTGTAAGGGCACTCTGCATTCACCTGTCAGTTTCAGTATTCCTATTGGTCCCCTGTACAACCCGGGCATCTTCATGGGTCAGGTAAAGCCCTAGATACCCCAAGCAGAACATGAAACTAAGACATTTCAGAAGTCGATGGCAAGGCTTGGCCATGCCCACATGCTTTGATGTGAAGTCAAAAGCTTTGATCCCCAACGCCTTCAGACTACACTAGCTGATTTTTAAGTCTAAAACCAAATCTGTAGGAGGACTTTGATCAGATACAACAACGGTAAACGGTACAAAATGGTGGCTTTGGACCAAAATGGCCGACTTCCTGTGGGGTTTGTTTCATGCCTCCAAGAGACGTTTTATTGGGTTCTGAGAAGTTACATATGTGCACCAAATTTCATAATCCTCAGTGAAAACATTGCTTGGGGATAATATTTTTTGTTTCTAAGGAGCACTGTGGCCACACCCACTAAATATTCTTACATATCTTTTAGGAGTTTAATTAATATTCATAATTTTCAATTTGGTGCAGATCAGATGATACATGTGTGCACATGTATGGCCATAGACTGGCAATAGACTACACCAAGATGGCACTGCCCCACCTGCTTTTGAAACCTCTCAGTACTGTACTTGTCTTCCTTCAATGAGCACAGTTAAACGTTTTTAGGCGAAGGGGGTCAAATATGAACCTTTTAAAGTAAAACATTACACTTCCTGTTTTCAGGGGTTGGAACTTGGATGATGTCAGCATTTGACTGTTAAGTCTTGTTTCACATCAACTTTTGTTCCTCTGTGACTTTCTTTTCAGGAGTTATAGTTTGTCCTCCGGTCTGGTTTATATGCTCACCACAGAGCCAAGACTGCTCTCATCAAAGTGTTCAATGACATCCATATAAATACAGACTGTGGAAGAACCACAGTGCTGGTGCTGTTGGACCTCAGTGCAGAATTGGACACTGTTGACCATAACATATTACTGAAATGATCCTGGGATCCCTCTTATTCAATATCTAAATGCTCCAGATAGCTGAGGCCTGCTAAACAAATGATACACAGCTCTACATTACGATGTCACCAGTTGACTCTGAACCCATGCAAGCACTGAACAGATACTTAGAACAAATCAATGTATTGATGTACCAACCAGGAACTGTAAACTAAAGTTGGCATGCCTTCCCTGAATGTAAAGCTCTTATTGGCCTACTCCCTGTTTATCTATTTAATGTTCTTTGGAGAACCAAAAGCCTACAATCAAATAACTTTGTATATCTCTACGGTCCTCGTGTGTGAATGAAAAAAGGGAAAAAGGTTTCAGTTTCTTTGCCTTCTTTGCTTGGAATCATTGCAATCTGAACAGAAACTGACAGAACTTGTTCCACTGAACGCTTCCCGCTCTATTTTAAGAAATCAACAATGAAAATCCTTTCAACAGTGCTTATATTTTAAATCTTAAATTTTCACTGCTTTTATTTTGTTATTCTAATAACTACTACACTTTACTGTCAAATGCACTTAAATATTCTTAATGTTTATTTTTGTTGTCCATTTGTCTTGTCCACTATGTCGTGTGCTGCTGCCTCTCTTGGCCAAGTCAGCCTTATGAAAGAGTTCTTGACCTCAGTGGGGTTTTATGTGGTTAAGTTAAAATGTAAGTAATAACTGAAGGATGTTGGGTTGTGTTCTCCATCATCCCATTCTACCTTGTACAGCAGATATATGAGCACGGCCAGCAGCAGCAGCCCAGCTAAAACAGCCAGGATGATGATCCACACTGGAACTGAGAACTGATTGTCCGGCTTGCTCCACATCACAGCAGCCACCACCTGGCCAACAGCAACACCGTCACACTGATATACACATGTACAGTAGAATAACACTCAGAATGACACAAACTTCAAGAAGTTACCTTCTTTGACCCGGATGACTTGAATTTGGGACGAATGGAGTACGGCATCTTGTTCACTTCATACTGGACTGAACACTCCAGGATGTGCTGCTTGTATGGGCGCTGGGGACAAGCAAACAGAAGGGATAACATGCAGCACCAAGATACAAAATAAAATGTGAATATCTAGTGTGACTTCACAGACTGCTGATATTTGATCTGCTGTGTGAAATTATTACAAAATCCTTCATATTCTGTAATCACAAACCTCCACAAGGGGGCGGTATGAGCAAACGGATGGCTTCAAGAGGAGTTCTGCGCTTTTACTGAACTTTATCTACTAATCATGAGCATCAGAGCTCCACCCTCTGAGCACTGATGCTCAGTTACATTTACTTGAGTAACTTTTTTGGAAAAATATACTTTCAGGAGTATTTTTTACTATGTTGTAAAACATAGTTTTACTCTTACTTGAGTAAAAATTCTGGATTCTCTACTTACTGAATGAAAAACAGACATTAACCAAAAATTCACCAGACACACAACTGCAGTTTTTGTTAAAGCTTCAGAGGTTTTTATTAAAAGAAACTGATTTGGAAAAATTCCATTCTGTTATTTTTTGTTACATATATAAATTATTGTCATTTTTCTCCTCAAGATACCAAAATATTTTACTTACCGTATTTTCCGCACTATAAGGCGCACCTAAAAACCTTAAATTTTCTCAAAAGCCGACAGTGCGCCTTATAATCCGGTGCGCCTTATATATGGACCAATATTGAGCCACAACAGGTCTCGCAAC
>CAEFZX010004137.1:0-112658 GCA_903066825.1 Alfaro cultratus | reverse complement strand
TGTGTGTGTGTGTGTGTGTGTGTGTGTGTGTGTGTGTGTGTGTGTGTGTGTGTGTGTGTGTGTGTGTGTGTGTGTGTACGAGCATGCAAGCAGCTAAAAGAAACAGAGAAAAACAGAATTATTTATTCCCAACATACTGGATTAAAGTTTTTCATTGCGTTAATCCAAGTGTTAATCAATCAAGTTAATCTCATCTTAACTGAAAGATGTATATTGACAAAATAAGCAACATTTTCCATTCAAAAACTATTTTTGCTGCTAAATTATTGGGAAAATTTAAAAACAACAAAAAAAAAATACATATTTTTTTTTTTTTTTTTTTTTTTTTTTTTACAACAACCATAAGCTTGGCACAAAGTTCTATTCTCTCCATTCATCTTCCCAGAGTTTCAGGAACTTCTGATCATTCATGGAACTTCTTTAGAAATCTGGACAGTGGACGTCTGTGATGCTACATGTTTAGCATTGAGATGTTATTTAAGGCTAGAATAGCAAATTACCACTAAGTGGGCCAAGAGAAGCAACTTTACTTTCCATTTCTGCTGTTTGTGGATGTCGCTTGTGCGTCAGATTGACGGGCGTACCAGAAACACGCAAATACAAAGGTTCTGTATGTATGTAAAAGAAAAATGCGATTAACTGTGTTCACAATTTTGAATGCATTAAATTCTATATAATTTAACATCTGTTGACACATTCTGATTCTGCTAATTGTTTATAAATGAATTCACATAATTTGACTGTACCAGCTGGTCTAATGGTGTAAAAGCTTAGCTGTGCTTCAACAAAAACTACTAAACAATTACACCTGAGATACAAAAACAAGAGATATAGACATTAGAAATGTCTATATCTCTATAGTATGTCATATATAGTATGTCAGATACCTTTTGTTGAAGATGACTCCCAGCAGCTGACCTGCAAAAGCAATGGCCAGAAACAGCAGAAGTGCTTTCCACATCCAAACTGGTCCCAGCCGACCACACACCTGCCACCGCAACATCCTGAGAGGAAGAGGAGGAGGAAGAGGAGGAGAGGAGAGTGTTAAAGCATAATCAGTGAAACAATAATAGAAAAAATGGATGGATGGAAGGATGGATGGATGGATGGATGGATGGATGGTAAATCTGTGATACAGACAGAAACGGAGGAGTTAAAAGAAGGAGGGTGAGTTGGAGGGAGGTCAACGAGGCGAAGTGAGGGAGGAGAAGAATGGAGTGAGTCATGGAAGAAGCCTGAGTAAAAGCATCATGACTGGGAGGAAAACAGTCCCACACCATCAGGAGGCATTCCCCACTCCCCCTGCACATTACATCGCTACGGCCTGTTTACAGTAGAGGCTTTTGTTTTTGGAGAAATACACAAATCGGTTATAACATGAGGACTGACGTTGAGTCGGTCAGCTTTAAAAGCAGGATCATTAACTGTGACTCACTGACCGAGGCCTCCAGCAGTCCAACCTCTTCCTCACCGTCGCCACGCTCTTAGCAGAGCTGGGATTTGCGCAATTTGAACGTCTGAGGAATGTAGATAAGGTCTAAGAAAGTTTGTGATTTAACGGGGTCAGCCAAAATATTTTGCATCATCCACATAACCAAGACTCAACGTTTCCCAGCAAAATAACGACCAAGGAAACGCGCCTCAGACATGTTGTGTGTTTGATAGCAGTGAGTCTTGTTTGCCTGTGAACCTGAACCGTTTGCTGATTTTTGTGGGATAGCTTATCCTTTTTGATAGCTGTAAATAGAAAAAAATATGGTAGCACTTTACAGTGTTCATAAGACTGACATGACATTGTCATAACTATGACATAACATCTGTCATGAATCTTTATGAATGTTTATGACTGTTGTCATGAAGTGTCATTCGGTGAATGACACTTTTAATGCAAAGTTGCTTTAAAAGTCAATTGAAAGTGCCAACTTTGCATTAAAAGTGTCATTATTTACCGAATAATACTTTATAACAACAATCATAAACATTCATGAAGACTCCTTCATGTTCACGATAGGTGTTATATCATATCTATTTATTTACTATTGTTGCTTCTGATTAAAGTTGTTCATGTTTTCTAGCACCTACGGTTTCTCGCTTGTGTGATCGTGCATTTAGTTTTGCATTTTGAGTCTTCATATTTAGGAATGGTTTAGTCTCCGCTGCTCTCCGTTTTTCATTTGGGATTTGGTTCAGTCTTCCTCTTCCATGCTTCACTTTCCTTTCAGTCAGTGAAGCACACTCCCAGCTCCAGTCCTGATAATCACTCCTCCCAGGACATAAAGGTCTTTGTTTTCATTCAGCCTCTGTTCGATTCTCCTGTTACACGCCTGATAGTGGCTCTCCCTGCCGCTCTGGTGTTCACCGTTATCTCTCCACATTTTCACAGCTTCTGGACTATCAGCTGAAATGATTGATGCACAATAACACAATAACAACGATAAAGCTTATAGAATGGCCCATCTCAGTAATTATGTTGCTTTCGGCTTAATCTGCTTGAGGACATAATGACCACTTTGTCTGACTCTGCTAAAGTCTCCTACTACTCTCCAATTTTTGATTATTTGATATTACTTCAGCTTTTAACTTTATGTTCTCTCTGCATGTGTTCTCATGGAGAGAGAAAATGTCTAAGTAACTGTCCAATAAAATATCTGAAAATACAATTTAAAAGATGCAATCTTTACCTTTGGAAAGTGCAAAACTCTGGCATCGTTACTTTCCGCACCTCCTTATTTGCTTGTTTTGAAAAAAGTGAAAGCAGAGGCCATATTGGCAGGTTGCAAACGTAAATAGTAGCTGTAGAGAGAATGCCCTCAGGAGGAATGTGGGACTCTGGAACCGACACACACATTGAAAATCAAAACATTTTATTACAGTAAGTGACAAAGACTTCCTCAGTGTGTGAGTTGAACCGGTGACCTCAGTCAGAGTGTTTGCACTGTCAACAATCTGCAGGTCTGGTTCACTTGACAAGCCACAGCTTGTCGTGCTCTGTCAGCCCCTGTGGTTTTGCCATGTCGAATGTTTTTGCATATACAGACATGCACATACAGCAGCAGCGCAATGTATCGTCTGATATCGTTTTCAGACCTCTAAACTAAACGCCTTCAAATGAGAACCAACCAATAAGGATATTTTTAGACATCTGTAGTTGTGCAGAACTAATAGATTCATTATTCTCCATGCTGTAAAAGTTAATTCATCATATAATAGTAAAACTGAAGTATCCCAGTGTCTCCTTTGGATCACAGATTCTGTTCAAAGCTTCCAATAAAAAGACAAATCCTCCTGCACTTTAAGTACAGCCCAGTGTTTGGCACTCAACCACTGTTTTGCCCTAACCACAAAAAACTCTCATAAAAAAGAACAGAGAAATGAACTGGTTGTTAATGAGTCTACCAAAAATTCATCAATATGTGCAACATGTACTGTTTATGTCTGAAACATTCATTACATTCAATGTTGTTGACTAGAAGCTTTGAAAGCCGCTGGATGCTTAAACTCATACTGAACATAACTTCAAAAACTTCTTTTGCAGATTCCAGTTCAATTTTTTGATATACCGAATTATTCTCAGAAATGTGCAATTAATTCAATCCAATTATATGAACTGATTTAGATGATCAAATCGGTTTAGTCCTTAAAATGACGCGTTTTTTATCTAAGGAAATCCAGCTGATTGGATTGAGTCACTGACTTTGGATGATTCCCTGTAGGTGGACTGATGCTATGCAACACTTTTCTAGTGATACTGACCACTAGAAACACTTTCACAGCGGGGTCACACTGAACAGTCAGTCATTCACCAACCCAACACACAGGCAGCCAGGCTGGAGCGAAGTGCCTTGCACAAGCTGGAACCAAACTCCCAACCCGCCAACTGCAAGACTACTACTGATATTACTGACTTTTTTAGTGACCACTTGTTCTAAACTTATTAGATAGTCACTGGATATTAATTCTGTATGAATTGATACGGACCACATACCAGTTGATTGGTGTGACAACATTTAGTAAGTTTTATGAAATCTGACGGAAAGGTGTGGTGGTCTCTGTGATGGTTTGGTTTGGATCTGGGCCCATAAACAGGTTGATGGTTCAACTCCTGGTTTAGTATGGGATTAGCCGCAATATCTAAGGGAAGCATTCGTGTTTTATCAGGCAACAGCCAACAAGAGCTACTGAAGGCCTTGGAAGAGTAGCGAAGACAAAACAACAAGAAATATATCAGCTTCGGAGAGCCTTGCTAATTTTAACTAAATCAAAGGAGAAATTTCTGTTCTGCTTGTCAACTTTTCAAATCAATCATTTACCCAACAGATTTCAGGCATCAGAAGAAACATTTTGATTCATTTCAGTGTATATCCAGTCATACAGAGTTCTGTTCAATGAAGCAGCTGAGACACACATAGAATGTAAAGATGTGAGAAGAAAACTGAAACAGACTGAAAGGACTCAGGAACTCTGACTGTCTGGCCTTTAAGTTTTTCTTCCCCCACTCCCACTGGGACACACACGTGCGCGCGCACCCACACACACACACACACACAGAACACACAGCTAACATGATGTGCTAACATCACATTCGCTGGGTGGCACAACAAACAGAAGCCATGATGATACAAGCAGACACCATCAGTCTAACGCTAACCACAGCACTAAATACCACACACACACACACACACACACACACACACACACACACACACACACGCAGGCAGGCTGTATCTGCATGAAGCTGATCCATGAGATGGAAGAAATATCAGATGAAAATCCTTTGTCTGTGAGGGGCCCTTCCAGCCCTCCATCCACATCTCCTTCTTTCCTCCACCTCCCTCCCCCTCCTCTGAACGACCACAGCCGGATCCTCCACTCCTCTCAGGCTCAATCACTGCATCCACAAGCCGCCGTTCCGCTCGGCTTTCCGCCTCACATTCTCCCCCGCCTTTCTGCCAGTGTACCGTTACCTGGCTCTCCGTCTGAAAAACATCGCTGAGTCCCCGGGCCGGTGTCGCTGTGCAGCTGCGGAGAGCTCGGAGCATCTCGGAGTGTTCAGCTGCAGCTGGTCCCCCGCCAGTACGGGCCATGGAACCAGAGCAGAGCCCGCTCACACACTCGGAGCCAGAGCGACTCCCTCCCCCCGCCGCGGTCCTCACTCAAACCACTGGAAGTTTCTTTGAGAGCAAACGGAGCTCTGCAACCTAATATGCCGACGGCCAAGACTGACAGCAGGAGAAATAGATGCGGGAGACTGCAGACGACTTCCGGTGTTATCAAAATAAAACGCTCTTTACGTATTTGGTTGTTAGCCAAGGCGAGTTTGCGCTGAATCCTGTGGCTGCGATTTATTCAGACGTTAGTAGTAAATGTTGGCTACATGTTGAAGAGTAAGTGTAGATTTTACACAGTGGAGATTCTGCAGTTATTATCTTCAGATTAAGATTTTTTTTATTTTCAGAATAAATAAAGACGAAATACTATATAAGACTGTTGTAAAACTACAAGATAAAAATGGCTTTAATGAGGAAAAACGCTTAGATAGAGTTCTGAAATATCTGACGGGACCAGTTCGGGAAGTCAGTGTGGTTCTTGGAATGTGAAATAAATTAAGCCAGTCTGTCACAGCAGAACACCAGCGGCATGGGCCGCCAACAGGCAGCCGGACCCGCCCACAGGCAGCAGGGCCCGCCCACAGGCAGCAGGGCCCGCCCACAGGCAGCCGGACCCGCCCACAGAAAGCCGGACCCGCCCACAGGCAGCAGGGCCCGCCCACAGGCAGCAGGGCCCGCCCACAGGCAGCAGGACCCGCCCACAGGCAGCAGGGCCCGCCCACAGGCAGCAGGGCCCGCCCACAGGCAGCAGGGCCCGCCCACAGGCAGCAGGGCCCGCCCAGAGACCCTAACCCCGAAGCCCCCCTAGCGCCCACCTTCTGGATCACGGTCCTGCTACTGATAATACTTTAACGCTGATGTATTAAAAGATTCATTATTCCCTTCTTTGTAAGATGATACCAAAGTATGTTCAAGACAGCTCAACATTCCTCATTTTATATATATATTTTTTTTACAATACGTTTTTCTGTGACTTAATTTTCATTGTCTTATTATTTCAACGTTACTCTACAGTGTTTCTACCATTTATTCTCTTAATTAGAATTTTCTTAGCCGGCCCTAAATTTTTCCACTAATAGTGTATAAAATGAATAAGGCATATTTTATTCCTTGTTCACATTTATTTATTTATTTACTTATTTATTTATTTATTTACTTATTTATTTATTTGCACACCATCTCCCTCGTTCTTCCCCCCTTGAAAATGCAAACTTCATCATTTTCCAATATTCCGTGATGAATTTTGCTACTTGCTGAGTTAGCTTTAAAGGCTCATAGTTGCCAGCCCAGTACAGCTACTGCGGTCATTCTGGTTAGAAAATACAAGAATTGTTTTACTTTAATCATAAAAAAAACTTTACTTTATCTCAATTAATATTGAGAACTGCTAATACAAACTGTACAGATGAAAAGCTCAGCTTTACTTCAATGCGTTTCCTTTGTTTCCCAGTGCCCTGCAGTCTGTAAATATGTAATGACTTTCAGTTATTTCAATTTTTTAGCTCCAAAAAAGAAACCTTACATCAATTGTCTTATTTAAGTGTTGATATTGTCATGTCCATTATAGATTTATGGAGCTAAAACTGTCTCCTAATTCACAAATGCACAGACTAAGATTCACAAATGCAAAAGATCCACAAATGCACAGAATTATGACAACCTCAGACCGGCATCTGGAAGCAACAGAGGAGAGGTAAGTCAAATATCTATCTAACATATTTAGCTATTTATCCCCATGTTATCATTAAAGTTAATCGATTTAATTGTGCAACTATCATCCCAAGCTAGCGATGTGAGTAAACTGTGCTACCGAGCTATGCTAGCGCTTCTGCATGCGAATAGCATCAGGCTAGTGTTGTTCCTTAAAGTTGAATTTCATGTGATTAAAGCAGCTAGAGCCGGCCCAAAACATCAGCAAAGACAAACTACTCCAGGGTCATCATCATCTGTTCAACCTTCTATCTCTCAGAAGAAAACTGAGTAAAAGTTTTTTCCAATCCTGTGTCCATCAACCCCTCCACCAAACCTGACCCCATCATGTCACTAAAACACAACCATTCAATACAAAGCAGCAACACGGCCTGCATAGCATCATAGAAACTTTAGTTTTTGTTGTAGAAATATACACACTGTCACTCTCTTGTTTAAAGTAAAGATTGATACCCAATCCCACTGTAGATTGGGTATCATTCAAAGAGTCCCAGGTAGAATTTAGAATCCACACTGTTTAGTGTATATAAACTCAGTAAAAATAGTAATGTTGGAAAAAAAAAAAACTGTTGGTCTTCCCTTAAATTATCTCACATTGGTAAAAACAAACACATCTGTGAGTGGAGCAGCAGAATGAAAAGCATGAAAAGCTTTCCAAATCACGTGGCGCACGTACAAACAGATTTGGTGGAGGTAGTGTGAAGGTGTGTGTCGGCATCTGCCTAACTGAAGAAACACAGATCGTCATCATTGGAGGCTATTTCAATGCAGAGTGATCCTGAGATGAGGTTCTGCAACCAAAAGCAATCCTCTCTTCCTTTTCATCAGACTATCCTTCAGGATGTCAGGGCTTGGCCCACAGAGGCAGGGAGAACAGAAAGACCTTCAGAAATGCAAAAATGGAGGAGACTGTCTGCAGTCCTGATGTTAATCACTCTGAACACTGGTGTCAGTTTGCACAATGCAGAGTGAACAGCACAAACACATTGGCTGATGTGAGTAGGTCAAACACTTGTTGAGGTATGGTATGCCAAGCTAATGACCAGGAGGGGTAGCAGGCCGTCGTGGTTGTGTGTGGGTTCCCAAACGCTCCTGAACCGCCGTGTGCGTTATGACAATTTTCACTGAATATCAGTCATCCAATCCAATAAATAACAAAAATAAGAATCAACAGACAAATGAGATGCGTGGGACTAGCATAGAGAACCCTATCCACAAATCCATTTTCCTTTCAAATGTGGCACAATTTAAAGGGACAAGCTAAGAGGATAGGATTCATTACCAAGAAGCATTGTTACAACAAAGACATAACGGACCAGGGGTTAGACTCACCCCTCATCCGAAACAAACTGTTTACCCTGTTGAACAGGAAGAATCCTCCAACAGAATCTTGACTCAGTTCCATGCTGCATTAGCCAACGGCAGTCAAGTATTTTTGGCCATGCTCCACTAGCCAATGGGGGAGCATACTGACAAAACTCAACCATGTCAGACTGGTTCTGTATCTTCTACAGAAAGGACACTAATAGTTTCTTTTGATTGGTTGGTTTGAATGATTTTATATGTGAAATTACTTTTAAAGATCCACTATGGAGCTTCAACAAGCTACAGTATAGTATAGTGTTCTGTGGACTATGCAAACCACATTCACTAAGTTTAATACACAAAATCATTCTCAGATATTGAGATTTCACCCAACCAGTTCTGTCTGTCTCAAAAACAGACAGAACTGGTCTGTTTTTGAGACAGACCAGTCTGTCTGTCTGTTTTTGAGACAGACAGAACTGGTTGGGTGAAACCAGTTCAGAGCATTCATTAAGGAATGCTCTGTTTTAGAACTACGTCATGATTATTCTATTTTCCTTTTTCTGCAGCGATTGTGCTGCAGTAAAACCAGAAGAATATATTTAGTATTGTCTTGTACTGAAATGGGTGGAGCTCCACACTTCAGTTGCCAGGTGAAGGGCTGGGCTCAGTTTCGGGTTGCTAAGTAACAGAATTATCCGTCCATCCATCTTCTTCCACTTATCTGGGGTTGAGTTCTGGGGTAACAACTTAAGTAGGGAGGCCCAGACTTCCCTGTCCCAGCCACTTGTTCCAGCTCCTACAGGAGAATCCCAAGGCGTTCCAGGCCAGCTAAGAAACATAGTCTCTCCAGCATGTCCTGGGTCTTCCCAGTGGGATGTGCCTGGAACACCTCACCAGGGAGGCATCCTAAGTAGATGCCTGAGCCACCTCAACTGGTTTCTGTCAACATGGAGGAGCAGCGGCTCTACTCTGAGTCCCTCCCAGATGACTGAGCTTCTCACCCTATCTCTAAGGGTGAGACATCCTACAGAGAAAACTCATTTTGGCCACTTGTATCCGTGACCTCGGTCTTTCGGGTATGACCCAAAGCTCATGAACATAGATGACGGTAGGAACAGAATTATGACGCAA
This sequence comes from Alfaro cultratus, assembly GCA_903066825.1. Classification (NCBI taxonomy): domain Eukaryota; kingdom Metazoa; phylum Chordata; class Actinopteri; order Cyprinodontiformes; family Poeciliidae; genus Alfaro; species Alfaro cultratus. The sequence continues at coordinate 103,401 of CAEFZX010004137.1, read as the reverse complement.
TAGTTTAGATGTTTTTGAAACAGGCTGTTTTGCACACACCAGGAGAACATTTACTTATTCTTGGACAATTTCTACAAGCAGGAAATACCCAAATGGAAGTTCGAAAAAATGCAAAAAGTGAATTTTGCATAATAGTGGAGCTTCAAATCAATCAGTTACTGGATCAGACCTCTTGCTTAAAGTGATTTCAAATGAGACATTTAATAATAATTACCAGCCATGTTCCATCCATCAACAGGCTTTGGGACATTTTCTTTCATCTCATCTGCATGACACACTTAACAATTACATGCTATCATTCTAAGAACATACAGAGGAGGACAAACATTCACAGACATGGGACTCATTCAGAAGACATTGTGTAGGAACTAAACAAAAAGGGTACCTATGCCTAAAAGCCAAAAATGGCAGATGCCAAAAAGAATCCAGATTTATAAAACCATGTGCATGCACTCCAGAAAGCAATTTTCCCTTTATGAAGCCCAGCTGCACCTCAACGTTTGGGTACAAGGTAACCACATATTAACAAATAAAATGTGACAAGGTGTGAGGCAGTCAGACTGAACAAGTAAATAAAATGGCACTGGTGCATAATTCTGTGTGATGGATTGGCATGGCTGGGAGACCTGGGACCAGGAAGGGAATTCTAATTTTTCGGGCCTGATGGACTATACAGCTCTCACACCTGTGACTATCAAAACTGAGATGTTTTTACTATTCACGTCACTCACCAACATATTTCTGCCTCAGTGAAATTGTGTCTCTTTACCTTTGACCCCATGGTTTCCTTTTTTTTTCTCTTTTTTTTCTTTTTTTGGCGTACACCGTTTTTGGCATTTGGCTGTACATAAACATTTAGCATAGATCCTACACAATGCTTCGTCAATGAGAGCCCTGGTGATTCAGTAGGAGAGAGTACCTGTCTAGAGAAGTCATCCACTGACTAAATGTTGTTGCATCTGAGAAGCAGTTCAATATAAAAACAAACAAACAAACAAAACTAATGACCATTTCAGATTTTTAAATGCTATGTTTAGTGGTTTTTAAGACCAACAGTGTTTAACATAAAACACTCCTGAGTGAGCATTTGACTTGTTGTGTCTAGTAATATTGTAAAACTTTATAATGTCTTATTCACTTTCTAATCATTTTCACAAGTTACAAAATACAAACAGTACTTATGACAATAAATTTAACAAATCTTTGAGTTCAAACTTACTTGCGTCAACATGATGGTCTGAGGATTCAGGATGTTCTCTCAGTCAGCTCCCTTTCATGACTTCATCTCTTCTGTTTCAGGGTTGTTGTTTATGGAACCTGGGAAACTAGGTACAATGCTGCCACCTAGAGGACAGAGGTGAACTAACATGTGTTGGTGTTGGAAGTGACAAATGAAAGAACCAGAAAACAGTTGCCTTCGTGGCTTTCACACTATTTGACGAATAGATTCAAAGCATGAGAAGGATCTGAATTTAACTCAGTCAGATCAACAGGATCCGGGGTAGGAGATGAAGTTGCTGGTGATGCAGTCAGAAGATGGAGGAGATGTCCTGGAGGTGGTGGGGTAGGGCTGCTGGAAGCATTCTGAAAGGAAAAAGGCATAAAGTGAGGAAAAAACTGCTAGCAGTGACAGGGGAACAGAGGATGGAATTATTTTTGACAGTTTAGGAGAACGGAATAAACTGCAGACTACGATCAATGATCAAACTTCAGCTCCAGCTACCTCAACTGGACAGGAAGTCACTCCTCACAAACCGAAAACAGAGCAGAGAAATGGTCCAGAAACAGGAGACAAAGAGAGAGAAATATAGCCATCTATGCTCACAGCTGCAGCTGCTGCCCTAAACGTGTTTTTCAACTTAAAGAAAGCTGCAAAATCAAGAGGAAACGTATTGAGGCAAAAGGAAAAAATTCCAAAAGCTTGACAGGTTAAGAATTATGCGCACACATTCCAGTCTTATACATTTGGTCCTTTTTCTGTCAGATAGTGTAGTCGTTAGCTAAGTTTCTTTACCTTAACAGATAACATTATAACGTGTGTAATTATTTTTATCTGAACAAATCTTTTAAAACACTCTTGTAAATTCTTATGTGTAGATGCATGAAGATAAAATTCTCAGACATTTTGGTTTATAAGGAGGAGACATTTATTCACAACAAAACATTCTGATTCACGAACCCTGATTTACACACCACAGATCGTTTCACACGCATCTACCTACGAGGTTTATAACGTTTTACAAGGTTACAAAAAGCCGTCTGAATCCACAGTCTGATTTACAAGAAGAAAATATGCATACATGCAACTTGTGCCCATAAAATATCAATAATAGATTTTAACAAAGAAGCTCCTTTAGATAGGAAGCATCTGGTGAAAACGTGCAGGTCTGTGGTTGTTTGAACTGAATTCCACAGAACCACACAGAACATTACAATTTAAATCCTGGAATAATAATCATTTAATAATAATTAAATAAGTAGTCCTTACTGATTTAAAACAATACACGACAGAAACACCAGTAAGGTGTATGTAAAAATGTGGTATCAACTGCAAAATGCAACAGTTAGTCTTTGCTCCACTGCTTTAATGAGGGGAAGAAAAACAAAGGCACAGAAGGAAACTAATTAATTATGCTCATTAAAACTGGACAGTGATAATACAAAGCACAACTCAGCATGGACAGGAACAGGTTCTGCCTCCAGATTTAGAAGTAAAGCCGCTAATCGCCTAGCTAAGGAGGTTAAGAAGCACAGCACCAGCTGCCCCACCCCCACAATACTCCTTCCTCCATATGGACAAATTCAAAACAAAGCCTTCAGTCTGCTCAGACATGTTTCAATACAAGGTTCTGAAACACTACTTTCTGTTCTAAAATCACGGCGCGCCTCGGAGAACACACACATAAATATAAAAGCTGCACACACAAGCACTGATCTAATATTTGTCTTTTTCACACAAACTATAAATTTGAAAATCAGACAAAATGTGTTTCATTTTAGATCATTTAACTGAGCTACCTCTTACCAACACGACACAGGCAAACGTGTTTTTTCTGCACTCGCTTGTTGGATAGATGTCTGTTTAGCAACATGGAGTAATCCAAGAATCAACCAGCAAACAGAACGCTGAAGAGGAGGTCAAATATGAAAAAACTGGAACAACGTCCACTGTGCTTTCCAGTCCAAACCGGTCTAACGTAGTGGCCCTTCCCAGGAACCAGCCCTGAACCAGAAGATCAACAGTTAGCAGAATGAGCTCACTAATTAGATCCTGATCTGCTTCTGACTGAGTGGATTTCAAACTGAGGAGGAAGCCGCCAGCCTGTAACTTCCTGTAATAGAAGTCATTTAGCAGCTGGAAAGGCTCCAAGCTGATTTCTATGATGCCAACAGAAAAACAGAAGCCCAAAGTGAAATGCATCAAAGCAAAATGTGTGATGATGAGGAGATGAGCAGATCGTGAAGCAGCAACTGTTTTGTTCTGATCAAATGAAAGTGAACCGTTTGAGACTGAGAAATCACTGAAATCTGGATGCTCCACATGAACAACTAAAGCCTTCTCCAGAGCCCAGAGCGTTGCTTCTGCACTCCAGCTGAAACGGGTCACATCTGCATTGCTGTGACAAAACCTGGATATTAACTGAAGCCACAGTTTTCCACCATAACATGAAAACTAAGTTTGGGAGATAAGATTAACTTTAAAAGGAAACAGGTTATTAAACTAGACAGGGGTAGAAGTGCTGCTGCTGCTGCTCTGTAACTGTTAGAAACACTATATTTATGTCAGAACTGATATTTTATTGTTTTTAGGATAATCCTGTAAATTCTGTGTGGAAAAAAAAACAGGGCAAAAAAATCTAAAGTGCACAGAATTTAGTTAGTAAAATTTTCCACAGATATCATCTACCATTATTTTACTGTATAGACCTAAAACTTTATTTTACTAGATTCTATTTTAATGCTGTTATTTTAATGCTCTGACAGACAGAACTATAATAATAATAACATCAATGAAAAACTATTGTTTATCATGAACTTGTACCTATCACTGCTCTCCTTAATTTAATTTCATCTTCACATTTGATGCTGTGGTGTGTTTTGTAGTCTGGATCAATAAAATAAACAAGACGAACTTAATCTGACACAATAAATGTGTGGCTAATTAGCTTGCATGGACTCACCTCAGCCAGCAGCAGTCCGCAGGCAGACGTGGAAGTTCCTGTTGGAGCTGAGCTCCCCCGTCATACGGCTTCTTTGACCCGCTTGTGTGTGTTTATTCAGTGGCTGTCAGCAGGGGGAAGCATACAGAGCAACACTCTTCAACAAGATGGCAGCTGCTTTCATTGACTGTCCCAGCTCTCACCTAGCTGAGGATTCCCAAAGTTTCATTAATAGCTGACTCGTGAAGCACATTGAAAATGAGGTTCATGTAACTGTTTGCTTAGTGGCTCCATTAACTGAACCTGAATCATGATTTAGACTGGGAACAGTGTTCCCCTCCACGCTACCTCACTCCAGACCCAACGCTGACATTCACCTCTCCACTGGCTGTAGATTTGTGCTGCTTTCTTCACCTGCATCAAACTTCCAGCATCTTCTTATTCAGTATTTGTTTTAAATATCACATTAATCCTCCAGCCCAGGATTGTTGGTCTTTAGATTATTTGCTTCACATAGTTTTATTTATGTATTTATTTATTTTTGCATTTAAAGTCTTTCAAATAATGAATAGATGTTACTGATTTTATTAAATTTAATTTAAAATATCTTTTGCATTGATAACTTATGGTTGTGATAAAGTCATACATGTGCAAAGGAGCATCATCTCCTTTCCAGTCATTTTTGCATCTGTCACAATGTTTATCAGAAAATTTGGATCACGCTCCAGCTGTGTTTACAGGAGAGTACAAAACCCTCTGGAAAGTTGACTTTATGTTTTTCCTATCTGGTCAGCTATTATTTTACTGGAAACAAAACATAAAAAGAGGGAAAAAATATGATGTGTTCAAAGTTTTATTACAAAACATTAAAAACAACTTTACAAGCTCAAGTACATAATGCATCCAAGATGAAATTTGACATTTTGATCTTTAAAGAAATGCAAGCAAAAGAAACAATCAGCAGTAATCCCAGTCAATCCTCTTGACGAATCCATATTAGTAAGGCACATTTAAAGCACAAACAGCAAACCTGTAGTGTTGCCAGATAGGCGTAAACTATTGTCTTAAATATTATGGAAAAGAGAAACATATTGGTGCATGCTGACAGTGATGGTGAAAAATCTATCTCAGGTCTTCGTCAAGAAGTCATGGTGTGAAGTTGATCTGCTTTGCTTTACTGTGGAGAAGACAGAGACAGAGATCAGACATCGTACTGCAGAGAACAATGGACTTCCAAATTCACCTCTAACTTCTTAGACTTTTTTCTAGTCACTGATAGATAGGGTGCTTTTTTTTTGTTATAAAACTGGACTCTATGGGCTTACATCCTTATCCTTATCAGAGCAGGTTCCACAGATACAGCCGAACAGTCCGTTGATCATCTGGAAGGCACAGAAGATGGCCTCCAGGGAGGCGGCCACCAGCAGAGTGGCGAACAACCCCAAGTTGAATTCAACCACCTTCTCTGGTTCCACACACGTGTTCCAACTGTCCTTGTTACCCAGGTAGTCTCCAGAACTAAAAGGAAGAAAAGAGGGTTGCATTATCACAAAAGAGGAAAATAGCAAATATTTAAAACATAATTATTAAATGAAGCCTCCTCTCACGGTAGCTTCAGGTAAAACTACATACCTGTTCATAAAGGGTCTTCCCCATATTTCAATGCCATTATCTGCCATATATTTACAAACTGGCCCATTTTGAAGACCCACAGCTGCAACGCCCAAACTGTAAATGGCTCCCGCCACACCAACAGCAGCAAACCCAATGGACAGGAACATCTACACAGAACACAAGGCAAGGTTAGATTATGACTCTATAGTCATAAAACTATAGTCATAAAACTAAAGGCGCGGCACACAGCACAAAGATTGTCCTAACAGTAAAGTGTTCATTTTAGATCTGCATAGTACTGTCAGTACAAATGATGACAATGCAGTCAAAGGTCTGGACTGATGGAACCCACAGAAGCCCAGGTGAGTACAAGAGCAGCCAGCTGGGACTGAAGTGAGTTGATCGTTTAAAACTCCACACTGGGAGCCGCCAAGCATTTATTTCATCTTAACAAAGTCAAATTAACAGATGGCTCCACTCCACTGGCACGGTTGTCTAGCTTAATACAACCTGGGTGTTTTAAAACGGCTTCCCCTCACGTATTAGGCTACTTCGCTGGATCGTTCCGGTTCCAGTACAGGTTGTAATTTATGCATTATTGTGGCACCGAATCATCTTTGAACTGCATTAGTTTATTATTACAAATGTCCTGAAGTCGCGTGCTTATAAAAGGACACCAGATAAATTTCTTTGGCAGTTAATTTCTTCTTCATTCTGGATATTTTGAGGTTCTGGTTAAAGATGGCTCATGGTTGACTTCATTTACTGAACCAGAGAGCTAAACTTTAGCATTTTTATCAGTTAGTACAAAAACAATATGCATAATTGTATTGCGATACAAATCCTCTGATTCACTTTTCATGTTTCAATTACAACAAACATTTTTAACATGCCTATAAGTCATTTGCCAAAATGACTTATGGGCAAAGAGCAAAAAATGCTGACTTCATTCCTCTTGGACTGATCAACCTCAAGTAATAGAATCAGAAGAGATAAGCTCTTTGATACTGGTGGTCTGACTAAAGGAAGTTAAAACTATTTAACATTTAATTGTTCATTCGCAGGTTGAACCATCTGATCCTGATGACCCAAACATCACATTTTTGTCCTAAATGAAAAAATGAAATCATGTGATTCATAAAATGCCTTAACAAGCATCAACCTTCACTTGCTGATATAACAGAGTTATAGTATTAATAGATAATCTTAGGTCAACTCTTCCTGATTTCCCACCATGCAGCCTGGCCCTTATCACTGCTGATCAACCGAGACATAATTAATCAGTGCCAAAGGTACGACTCACCCCACAGCGGTTGGCGCAGCAGCCTTTTGTACTTGTCAGATGAATGTGAATGGCAGGAATAAGGATCTTTGAGATGAAAAAAGACAAGAGGGCACAGGAGGAGAAACGTCAGAGTTATGTGATGTCTACCTGTCCAAACACTGAGCTGTGAAAAATCCACATTGTAACAAAAAACAGAGAAATTACTGCAGAAAACTGTAGGGAACCTGGACAAATGTTAAAAGGTTAAGCATTCATTTTCAGTTTGAAGATATTTTTGTTAGCGCAGCTCTGCAAATCTGCCGTTTATCAAAGGAGTACTGTTACCAGCGGTTACTGTGTGTCTTGAAATTACATCATAAAGTAGTTTTATTGCTCGCAGTTAGACTAGCGCCAGTTTTTTGACTACCTGGATTTCGCTTGATAATCCTCTCAAGCAAAAAAATAAGTCAGTTAAAAAGGCATTAATATCTTTAAATCCCATTGTTAACAATAAAACGATAAATTACTTAAAAAAAAAAAAAATCTGCGATGTGGTCCCAAGAGACTGAAAGCTGAGCATGTCAAGAAAAAGAATGAGGCAGGAACGTTCCCGATAATCAAGTTCTCCTTATTTGGCTTGTATCAAACCATCAAAGCATGAATCCTGTAGGCCTACCTGGCTAAAGAAGCATTCTGTACACACACATACTGATCTGCCCGTCATTCCTCGCCTCAACTCTTTCAAAAAAAACATTCCATCCATACCATAGCAGGTAATCTGCAGAGGTCTACTCACCATGATTCCTCCTCCAATAAAGCCTCCCATATATTTCACTTCATCTGTGAGCTTTGGCTCACTTTGGCTGTCTGCACTTGCATACTCAGTACTGAAGTCAGGGAAGAAGAGTATGATGTTGCAGATGACTGACACCAGAGCCAGGACATAGAGAGGGATGGCAATAAACTTGGAGCATGCCCCTGTGCACATTTTGCCTGGTGGATGGAGAAGCTGTCCTTAAACAGAAGAAATCAGTTGCTTTGTACAGATCCGGTTGATCAAATACTTAATTAAATTCCAAACCGCTTCAGTGATCAGATGCAACTGGTGGAAATTGATGAGATGCTTAAATATGTTGCTAAGGGTGGAGCAGTTAAAGGTGGAGCAACAGGAGATAAGGAAATACAAGTTAATTATCACCTGAATTATGACCTAGTCTGATTGTGTGGGTGGAAATAAGTTTCCATTAAAATATGGCTTATTAGGCACAATAATTCAGCGTCTTAGAGTCACATAGAATAAAAAAATAAATAAAACACTGCAAGCTGACCATGTTTTAGAAGCTGTTAATTAATAATACACTTTGAATATCAGTGCTTCATTCTTTGGTGGTGGTAATTTTGAATTGTGGATGTTCAATAATTTTAACAGGTTTTGATGTTTAGTATTTTTAGTTATGTGGTTTGTGCTTATGGTCAGAGGTGATCTCAGAATGGCTGAGTCAGAGCTATAGGCCACTATCTGTCATCAGAATGGCACTGATAAAGAAACCCTGTCCTATCCTATAAGTGCCGATGACGGTGTTTATTTATCTTATCAATCGATGGACTTCAGCCACACATTGTACAACGCTGTAATCCCTAAATAGATAAAAAATAGTGCCCAAGTATACATCAGAAGCTTTCAGTGAGGTATGCTGCCATCTTTATTGTGATGTAGAAACACTGCACTGTCATCACATTTCCCACTGAAGCTTGGTTTTTAATATTGGTAGTTATTATTTTGTCTAGTTTAGGTAATGAAAACCAGGGTCGCTCCCCTCCAAAACCTTAAAACAACTACGGTTTTGGATGTTGATAACTAAAATGGTGGGCATCACCGGTCCACTGGTGATGTCATGGTTTGGACAGCTATTCCGTAGTACCCGAATTAAAATGTCAGAAATGTTTTACAACCCTTGGTATGCTGAGTATGTAATGATGACCTTCCCAGGTCATGTACATTATGTAACACAGAACATTGACTGTCTGACCCAAAGCAATGCAGTGGAACGTAGAAAGCATGACGGTGGTGCATTAGAAAGCTACCTTGTTTTCTTTTCTTTCAGGTAACAGGTAAAACTCAACATAAGTTGGCCCTGCATTGAAGTGCCGTCTTAATGTGGTGAAGGATTGTTATCTGAAGTGTTAGATCTTGGTGTGTTGTGACATGGCAGTTTCGGGGTAGAGGTCAGACTAAGAGCAGTTTGGTGAAATGGCTGACCATAAGAAACAGCTAATCTTTCCTAGGATCAGGCAGACTGGAGCAGCCTTGTGGAGCCAGGCTTAGGGGAGGGGCTTTGTCAGCAAGCACCTATAGCATGTTTCCACCCAAATAACTTTTGGTTCAGTTTGTCATCCTTTATCATTGGTGCTTTGTTAAGAGCCAACTGCCATGTCCATCAGTTTTAGCAAGCAAGGATGCATAACCAACAGGTTGTACAAAGCAGTAGGAGAAGGTAGCAGCAAGATGGAGGAGGAGTTGAACGTATTACTGTTTTTTCCATGTATCTTCCTAAACTGACTGATGCACATTCTTTGCTGCCGGTTTTCTTTGCTGTTTCATTGATGATGATGATGATGATGATGATGTCATGGTTAGTATAGAAAAACCAGCTAATCTGTAGTGCCCACGTTAAATCACAGTGGAACCGCTTTTGTTCTGTGGGAACACTCAAAACCGGTTTAGGAAACGGAAGAGGCTCCAAACCATGCTGGTGGAAAACGCCTTCTAGTGGTCTGGGATTCAGCCAGGCTTTGCCAAAAAGGAGTTTCATTTCATGTGGGTCTATCATCTGCAGAGAGGAACATTGTGATCAGGTGCCGTGCAAGTTGGGTGGCAGTCAACTTGCACCCAACTTGCAAGTAAACTTGCAGTAATCTGAACAAAAAGCAGTTCACCAGCCTTCTTTGAATATTGTCCTGGGAGGGGACCTCAAAACTCAGACTTCTTGTGTATTCTAAGACGCAGATGATGTAATCAGTGATGCGTACAGTCAGCATATGTATATTTGACCAGCATCCATAATAAGACATACCACATGTATAGCAGCTCATTACAACTCGCTACACCACCATGTAAGCTGATAGCTGATTAAATGTGAGATTTTGTAAATCACACAAACTTGTTTTAAAGCTTTTATGCAGAAACATGCTGACATATATTCATGATGGAGGGTTCTAGAGATATTTTCCATTAAACCCAGCGAAGCATGGCGTTCATAAACCAACAATGATAATGTTGTACTGAGGGTTTAGATAGTTCTCCACCTCTGATTTCCATTTGACACCTATCAGATTATGTAACACAGTGATGGGTTTCAGGGGTGAGCCAAACTGTTTATTGACACTTAAGTCATGATTTTCCACTGGTGATACGTCTCTGACGGCATTAAGACACATTGATCCAGACACACCCACAACTTGGTACAGTGACAGACTTGCAAACATTCTATCATTTCATCAGTACTTTGCTTGAATTCAGAAAAGGTTAGACTATATTTGAGATTAAATGTAGTATATTAAAGAAGGAATATGAGGCAACATTCTGAGTTGGATGAAAGAGCGGAGAGTTACTGGCCAGAAGGAGCTGGACCTTCAGCTCCAGCAATCACAGTGGTGGAAACACTTGTTATCCTGCTGACTTCAGAAGATGGTTCACTTTGATGAAGGTCTGATTTGTGAATTCTTTGGTAGTTTACATTAAAAGAAAAAGGTGCAAAACATAGACAAAGAAATAAGAAAAAATATTTCAAATTTCACATTTGATTTAATTTTTTTTCAATTTAATTTTAAAATGTACTATCATCTAACCTAGTAATACAGTTATGTATTAAAACCCAGACATTAGTATGAATATTTGGGTACTAAGGTCATGCGGATAACAATAAAATATATACTAGTACATCTAAAAAATAAAGAATGTTGCATAAAAGAGCCTTATTTGTTTCCAGTCATCTCAGAAAGTGAAACTTGTATATAATACGGAGTCATAATAACACATAGACTGATATATTCCAAGCCTTTGTATCTTGTGATATTGATGATTATCAGCAGGACGCTGCTGAAGACCTGAAGATTTAAAAGCTGCAGGACATCAGTCCTTCTGGACTGGAGTTGAAAACTCCTAAATATGGTATATCATGTTCATGTTTAAAAATGGAACAATATGTATCAACAAACATTTACATGTAAGTACATGAGATTGTAGCCAAGTGGCTAATTTCCATCTCTGTTCCCATTGGCAGGTTGATGCTAAAACACATTATAAAAACAAGGATGAAAATCACATCACACTTCTAGATAAGTGAATGCATATAATGATCAGAAAATGCATGCGTATTACATTACATATAATAATTGCTGATACTTTAGGCTTTCTCAGAGTCATTTTAAAAGCTCTTAATAAAACACATAAAAAAATACAACAAAAAAGGAAAAGGACTCAACGGCAGCAAATTCACACCACAGAAAACAAGATTAAAACAATCCACTGAATTAATGAAAATCAAAAAAAGTGATCATTAATGCTTTATGTAAAGCTACATGCTCTTTGGACACTGGATGAACAGCAGCCTAGGCACGATTTCCCTGATTATGCTTTCATGTTAGGTTTTAAGCCTTAAAATCAATCAAAATGATTGATGAGTCCTGCCAAGACCTCTGACCTCAGAATTAAAACCCTAATTTTATTTATCCACAAACACAGTGGTGCACCACATTCTTACTAGAAATCAATTAAGAATTTTTGGAAGCATGACATTCATATTTTAACCGATGAGTCCTGAATCATTTTGCCATTCATTCAGGCTTAGCTTAGCATGTCATGTTTACCAACCGTCAAAGCTCACAGAATTGCAGTAAACCTTTAAAAGGTTGATGGAAATCATGTTTATTTTCAGGCAGCACATATGAAGAACTTTTCAAAGAAGGAATTCAAAACATCAAACTTTGAAAATAGTGTACTTTTAACAATCATAAACATAAAGTAGAATGATCACTGCTCGTGTGTGAACATGTGCTATTCAGTAGGATTACTCAGCATAAACTTTGACTGAATTAACTCAATAAAGCTCAGGCAGTGGGATAATAATACACGAGACTCCTAGATAAGTTGTAAAGAAGCCAAGCGACATCAGCACATCATTTTGATGTAATCAGGTTCTGAGAACTCTGAAAGGAAGTCCATGTCCTGGTATAATGACATCAGCAGTATTCAGAGCCTTCTGTCGACTGACTTCCTGCACTGCACTGTTCATACTCAAATCCTTCCAGCTGTTGTCATCAGACCAGCACTCAAATAAGTCCCCCGCAACAAGGACAGTCCCAACAGATGTCCCCTCCACCTGGACGCTGACGTCTTGTCCTGTGTGGCCCGGGGTGGGAACTACACACACCTGTGATGGAGGAAGACTGGATGAATACTGGATGTAACAGACTTCATAGAGATGGTTCACACATAATTTTCTTTAATCCGTTTCACAGTGAGCAATATTTTGATTATTGTTCTGATTCCTGATGATTTCACTGGGATGCTAAAAAGTAAAAAGGGGTGGAAATCATCAGGAACAATGAATGACATAAAAATACAGAACTGCCACTTGATCTCACGGGACATTATTTTGGGTCCAAATTTGTTATTCATAACAAATTTGTTCAAAACATATTGCAGTTCAGAATGAAGGTAAATGTTGAAACTTTTCAAAAGATTCAAAACTATTTATATATATCTTACTATTTTACAGAATGCTTTCTGTTTGTTTGGTAAAACCATTAACTCCCTGCATGGTTCATTCCATGTGAACTTACAAGTCATTTCTGAGTTCCAAGACAACTAAAACCTGAAACAGATTGGTTATTGCGCTTTTTATTTTTTGAATGTTCCTACTACTGAATGTTCCTCGGACTCGACTTAAGAGAAAAGGAGATCGGGCCTCCTCTGTTGCTGCTCCTATTCTATGGAATAATCTACCTTTCCAGATTAGATCTGCTCACAGCCTGGATCATTTGAAATCGCTTCTTAAAACTAATTTTTATTCTTTGGCATTGAAGTTGAGGCCTGCTACTGTAGCTCTTCTGTTGTGATGGGTTTTTTTGGTTTGTTTGTTTGTCTTTTGTTTTACTTGTCATTACTCTTATTATTTTAACATTATACATATATTTTTTTTCCTGCATTATTTTTCTTTTTCTTTTCATCAACTTATTTTATTATAATTTTTCACAGAACTTTGGTGCAGTTTTAAACCTGTTTTTAAAGTGCTCTATAAATCCATTTGACATTGATATGGAAACATTGGTTTGGGAGAAGTTAACGTTGATATTCAGGAATGGCATCCCATCTATCCTAACTGTGCTGTTTATGTTTCTGAGGAGTTACATTTCCTTTCCCGGGTCTACAGCCATTTTACTGAGCTGTCAGTGTGACTCCAGCTTTCTCTGCAAGGGGCATTAAGCAGCGCAGCTCAAAGCTTCGCTTGGCCTGTCAGCTGGCTGAAAGAAGGTTTCCACAAACAAAATCAGTTGTCCAGAAATAAACTTTGAGATTCTGCTTGTCTGTTTTGCAGCCAACTTGCAGAATCTACTGATTATTTCCTTAGACAGAAATTGTTTTAACCAATTTTAATAATAAACTGAACTTGACTGCATGGTTTGATAATTACGATTAATTGGATGTATAATTGGATTTAATTATTTTTATTATTTTTTTTTTACATATGTTGTGAATTGCTGCTGAACAGTCAGTTCTACTGTCGAAGCAGAACCGGATAGTCCAGATAGTCCAACTGATCTAATATCAGCTCTGTTACTTTAGAGACAAAAGAAGAAGAAGAAAAAAATGACAGTTTTATACAATAATAATTCTAACATTTAAATCAAATTGCTACCTTATTTTAGCAAAAATAAAATAATTGTGGAATTAATATTTTGTTTGTTTTAAATAAAAATTTTAAAAATGAATAAGATCCTGGTGTACAGTATTTGGCAACGAGATCTGTTAACATTGTGAAGCCGTGATTCTTCATGGTGTTTTCACTCATTACTGTACACTGAGAATCTATCCAGACTTATGTCTGTCTGCCTGTTTCCAGTTGTTGGAAAACCAGAGGAGTTTGAGAACTATTAGAAATACAAGCAAATGACGGAGGATCGTTGCGTATCTGCAAGATGTACAGAACTGTGTACTAGTGATTCAAAGAGAGCCTTTAGAAGTATAAATTGACTGATTAATTCTGCAATAATCACATCATCACTGTTGTGTTTTAAGGTGAAAGTTGGCGGTATTCTGACTTCCAGGGTTGTTACAGTTCAAGGTTTCCGAGGTAAATGAAACGCACCACGTGAATCTTTCCAAAGAAGAAAAGAGAAGAAGCTTCAGTCACACACAGACTGTTTTGGTGAATAAAGTGTTGCAGGCGATGAGATCCTTACATGATCGTCCACAGTGTAGACGTGTCCCTCTGCCAGCTGGTTGGGACGGTAAATGTCCCCCTCACTGACATCATATCCCACTATAGTCAATGCAGAAGGGAAGAGATTCAGATTTCCAATGTGATCTGAATGTCCGTGAGTCCCCACCACCAGCTGTATGTCCCCGGGCTCCAGGCCTCTTCGCTTCAATGACTGGAGGAGGAAGTCCCGGTCCCACGGGCCCCCGGTGTCCACCAGAATGTCCAGGACTCCCCTTATCAGGGTAATAGTCCCGTCGGCTGTAAACGAGCCGTCAGTCTGAGGGACGCAGTAACCGACTTTAAGGACGGACACAGAGTACGGCTGGCCCGGGAAGTCCAGCTGAGTCTCTGACAAACACACTCTCTGATACCGATCACACACTGCGGCCATCTGAGCCTCAGATTCAAACGACTTTCTGCAAAAACACACAAACTGCTACTGCTGCTGCTGTATGAGACTCACAGGCTGGACGCGTCTTCTTCTTCTTCCTCTTCGTTACAAGGACCGATCTATGGCGGAATGCTGCCCTCTTTCGGTCCGGACATGCAACTGAACAAAAACTTCTGCAAAGAGTAAAGCTTTTTAGTGTTTTGTTGATATGATATGGATAAGTCCAGCAAACTGTTCCGAAGTAAGGATGCCTTATTTTGAAATATTTTTTTGCATTAGCTGGAAGACATTTCCAGCTAATGCTAACATTTACATTAACATTTAGCTTCCAGCTAAGACTAAAAGCTAATGTTAGAACCATAATGGGCTTTTATTTTTTTTTAGAAAAAGCTGCTGTTTGATGAAAACAGAGGACTAACTGTGGCACAACAACATGTGTGATGAATTAAAATGAGTTGAAAAATGGCTCAAAATGTGTTGAAAGTAGAAACTGAATCAGAGTCTGAATAGTATGCACAGTGGAGAATAAAAACATGGGCTATGCATGCTGCAAAATGGAATTCTGGGGAATACAGACAGAATTCTAAGAAAATAATATAGTTTTGCATAAACTAAAAGATACACATTATTATTTTTATTTGACAAATTTATGTGTGTTTATTTCGCTTTGATTTACGTTGTGGATTGAAAGAGCTTTGAGGAACCAATAATGTCAAAGTCTGTGGTTGTTATTTTATATTGTGATTGAAATCCCAACGTCTAATCAATGTTGACTCAATATCTCCTGTGCCACTCTCTTCCTCCTCTTTGAGCTCTGGATGAGAGCATTTCCAGATTTAAAAAAAATGTGGACAGGCAGAAACATTAGATCCATGTCGAAGCCTGACATTTAAAAAGTGGTCGGTGAGTTACATGTTGAGTCAACGTTAGGTTTTCAACCATAACTTATACTATGTCAGTGTTGAATCAACCATCGTCTAACTTTGGATCTACGTGTAGGTTTGTGTTGATTTTATATTGAATCAAAACTGAGGAATCAATATTGATTCATGTCAACATACATGCTGTTGATAGAAACATGCTGCTGCTCATGCTGTGCAGAGCTGCAGGTGTGTGTGTTAGAATCATGGCAGCAAACCAGCAAAAGGCAAAGAACTTTGCACATCCCTCCTCCTCCCCCAGCTGACAGAGTGAGTCGAGTGTTGCTGTTGGATGCAGGTAATGTCAGCAAAATGATGACTAGCTAATACCAATATATCTATGTTCAAAAGTACTTAGTACTGGTTACATTTATTGAGTAGTGGAAAAGAGTAGTTTTACTGCACTGTGCTCTTTTCTTTTATTTGAATTATATTATTATTGCTATTCTTACTTGAGTAGATTGATTATGCATTTAAAGAAATAGACTTCAGAGATTGGAAACATTAGATTCCTAGATTTCTGCAACATATGAGCTAATGTTTATGTCACTGTTTACATCCTTATTATTCATTTATGAATTAATAAACATGGTTATATTATTTGAAAGGTTACATAATGGTTTGTTTATGTATTTATATTACAGTAAAAGCTTGTTTACTCTGCCCCATAAAATAAGCCAGGCTAATTATAATAAGCTAATTATAATTCTATTCATTAGTTACAATTCAATCTTTTTCTTTCTTTCTTTTTTAAATTGGGACATTTACATTAAAACGACTGTTTAATGTAACATTAAATGAACGTTGCATTTTCCTTTTCAGCCACTATGGAAGTTCCATCAGTTCTAGCGGAACCTTTGGATTTCACTGAAACTGCCGGGGACTTTTGACCGTAACACATTCAAGAGAAACGTCATCGAACATGGCAGATGCGTCAGATTATCCGAGAGGGGAATCATTTATGGATCCTTTCAGGGGAATACTGGTGGCATATTTTATGCCGGAAAACTGCTACGATAAGTTCTTTCTGGATTTCGACTTCCTGGACGGTGAGTGGTCGGTTTTCGTCATTTCCTGCGGTCGGTCCAAGGTGTCTCGTGATGATGGTGGCAATCAGTTGTGAAGTCTTCCGGGATTTATTGCTTGTCTGTTCATGCTTTTGTTTAAACACCACATATGCAGACAAGTTCCTCATTCAGTTGCGGGAGCATCCAGGGAACGCTGCTCAACCGGAAGCCACGTCACAGCGCTCCGGGCTGCCGCAGTTTAAACACAGCAGATCAGGAAATGAATGGGAACTTAAACCCTGTAAATCCAAATGCAGTTAAAAGCAGATATTTCACACTAATGTTTCTTCTCTCTGACATTAAATCAAACCAGACTTTTCCTGCCTTAAATCAGTTATACCTAAACTATTAATACATGCTAAATGGAGTAATAATGAGGGATTTTTAAACAACTTTCTTCATATTCAGAAACGTGCACGCGCTTCCGTATTGAATGACATCAGTCAAACATTTCTGACTGCCTTCTGCAAGATTGGCAGAGTAGTTTCTCAGATGGATGCAGGCTCTGCTTCTTGTTGAAGAAAAAACTGTTACGTTTGGATTAATCTCCATCATTTATTAATTTTCACTCCATCTACTGTGTAATCTGGCAAACATCTCCTACTGTGCCTCCATCCATAAGCCAGTAGAGGCGGCATGATGCCAGACACTTTTGACACTTTAATAATTTTCAGCACTTGCTCACTTTCGTCTTTGCCAATACCGTTTTCAACTCAGGATCCCTCTGCCATTTGACCAGCAGAGGGCGATGTTGGCCTGTCCTTGCTTCTTTCCAGGACTCTTTTTGGATGCGTGGTGAAGTGAAACCAGGCCTGCAGGGTTGTGATGTTGGGAATAATGTTCTGCTACAACATGGATTCATCTTGCTTTCCACTTCATATTCTGTGGGGCAAATTCAGAATGAGATCATGTTGGTCCATAAGGTGATATGGAGCAGCAATAACCCAAACAGAGATCTACTTCTATTTAATCCAGTTTCATTTACTTTAGTTTGTTTAGCTGGATGATTCCGGGTCAAATCAAATGAATGATTATCTCCTCTCTGTCTGCTGTGTTCACGTATTTTATCCCTCTTTGTTTTTGTTTTGTTGTTGTTTTGAACCAGTACCATGTCTGAAGATTGTACTCAGCAAAGCCCTGGGAATCGGCATCATCCTGGGATCAGTGCTGGGTAAATTATTTATTTCTCTTACTCTTTTTATTTCTGGCTTAAACCATAACTGTTTAAATAAAGCTAAGTTGTTTCTCTCCTCAGATATATTTACAAAAATATTCCACCGATTAATTATTCCTGTGATTAACTGGGATTGGCGTTAGAGTTTGATTTTGAATTTCAATAAAGCTTTTTTGTATCTCTTCCTGATACACTCAGACATTTCAGGGTAAATTTGGACTACCTTACGGCTAGATTTTAAATAGCAAATTTCGTTTTGGTTTTTTTTTGTTTTTTCTTTCTATTTCTTTTCTTTTTTTCTTTTTTTTTGAAAGAATTAATAAATCGTCATGGCAGCCCAGTCCTGCTGTCCTGATCATTCCCAGCCTGATGAGCAGTAAGGAGAAGAATAAATTCATTTTAAAATTTAAAGCCTCCAGAGGTTGATTTAACCTGTTTTTTATTTATTATGCAAACCTACAATAATTTCTTTTTGAAACCCAACACATGCTGAGGATGCCGACAGCTTTAAGTTCAGGTTGGAAGGCCTCCCTGCCATCACCCTAATCTTTAGTACCCTTCACCGGTTCTAGAATAGATTCAAGTCAAGGTTTTAGCATGGCTGGTCCAAAACGTTAATTTTTCAGTCATAAGAATCTAAATCCAGCCGCTAACGCCTCCTGACGTCCACCAGCGCTGTCCTCTGCAGGCTGCATCTGTGTAAATCAGACGTTTTTCTTTCTCATCTGATCTGAACCATTTCACATCCTTTTCTTGTTGGTGCTGCTCAACTTCAGTTAAGTCCTCCACTCGTCTAGACAAAAATGGATTTAGGATCTCTTTAGATAAACGTCCTCTTGTGTATATCTGTAATGTCTAACATTTCTGCTTCCACTGTTCACAGTGAAATTACCTCAGATCATAAAACTGATGAGAGCAAAGAGTGCAGAGGGGCTGAGCTTCAACTCTGTGCTCCTGGAGCTGCTAGCCATCACTGGAACAATGGTCTACAGCATGTCCAACAAGTTCCCCTTCAGGTCTGGACCTCATGCACTTTAACTCTGTGCTGCTTATCTCTACTCTTTGGTTTGATCATTGAAGTAACGTGCTGAATGTGGCCGCAGTGCCTGGGGTGAGGCTCTGTTCCTCATGCTGCAGACGGTTACCATCGGCTTCCTCATCCAGCATTATGGAAGGAGAACCGGCATAGGTGAGACCAGACACACTGTCACAACTGACTGGTACTGTCCTCTCACTGTCGTAAATGGGTTTACTGCAGTTAGTACTGATTGTGGTTATTTGCTGTTGACCAGTTACACTGGTCTACAGCCAAAATATTGTCTGGGTTTTTCATCTGTATTAGCAGGTTGGGTTTTTATTCAAAGATCGATAACACTGGGTTACAAAGAAATATTTTTTGGAAGTTGTCTATGTTTTTTTCAACTGAATCAGGACTATTTTGCAACGCTGAATCCAAACATTACATTCATTTTTCCCAATCAGGTCAGATTTTTATTCTAATTTGATTCAGAGAAATCTGATCTTCTGACTAAATTGATGACATTTTTGTGATATTATCAGTTCATTTCTGTTAATATTTCTCATCCCGAAAAAGGTTTTAGGAAAAAAAAAAAGGTTTTCTAACAGAGTGTATTAATTAAATGTTCCAACCTTGGATTTCTGTAGATTGAGTAATAAGCACTGATAAGGGTAAGTACATGTGAATTGAACATTATGTCTTCATTGTGTAAAATTCTCTCTCTCTTTTCTGTCCTGATGGAATCTCTCCTCCTGCTCATCATTTATTGATCAGATTCTGTGAAAACAAGTCCTGCATTTTGATGATCATGTTGCTCCATAGTTCAGAAAGTTGATCTGATTGAGCAAAACTAATGTGATTTTTGGGTTCAGCTCATCAACATGACCCTAAAATAGATTTATGGTCAAAACCGACTTTTTTTTCCGTCTGTAAAGTTAGTAAATATAGTGAAAGTCACTAAGTTGGCAACAGTGGTGTGACTATTGTTAACAGCTAATAGCAGAGCTAAAGGGGAAAGGCTGATTTTCAGACCTTTACTGTGATTGATAAGATCAGTTTCACATCAAAGTATCGACTGATGGCTCAAAATGAAGGAAATCAGATAAATGGACTGGCTGACATGTTGGTGCATTGCTGGTAGTTATAGTGGCTGCTGTGTATATGGATAGATAGATTTGGTTAAAGTGTTTAAAACATTTAAAACCAGGTTTAGGTTCAGTAAAGATACGATCAGATAAACACCAAACTGTTAGACATTGAGCTAACCGTCTGTACGTGTCTTCCAGGTCTCTTGTTTCTGGTGGTATATTTCCTCCTGCTGGGCGTCCTCCTGTCTCCAGTCACTCCCATGTCGGTGGTCACCAGCATGCAGGCCTTCAACATGCCAGCCATCATCATCGGCAGGGTGAGCAAACCCTTCATGTCTCTCTGCATCACACTGCCTGGCCTCTATCATGCTGACAAGTAACTGACCTGGTATTAATCATATCTATCTGAGTTTTCAGAGTTATTATATATATATATATATATATATATATATATATATATAAAGTGGGACAAACAGGTATGAAAAGCAAAATAGTTTGAATGTCAGTTATAAGTGAAGGGATCACAGCAGGAAACTGGCTTACTGCATGCAGCATCTGCAGACACACTGCTGATTAGGGAGGCACTGATATGAACATTTTGGTTAATATTGATACCTTATAATAATTTTGCTGTTATGGCCAATAACCAATATTTACTGATGGTATATATATTCCCCAACACCTTGAGAAAAAACTGACCACACTGCTGACTTCACCACTGCTTAAGTTAAACTCCCATAATCCTGTGCTGCATCACTATCAATGTCACGTGACCAAATCTCTCCAGAAACAAGGCGGACATGCATAACGGTTGTTGATATCGGCCCAGTTTTATTGATCAGACCGATACGATGCGTTAAAGGTGACCCTGGACCGATAGCCATGTTACTGCGAATGTCCGACTGACTCTGACTCTCACCGTTCCAGCTGATCCAGGCTGCAACCAACTTCCGTAACGGACACACGGGCCAGCTGTCTGCCATCTCCGTCTTCCTGCTGTTCGCCGGATCACTCGCTCGGATCTTCACCTCCCTGCAGGTGAGAACAGGCTCGTCCTCCATCTTTTTTTCCTGTACTGACGGAGGAGCAGAGGGAGGTTCTCCTTAAGCTCATATTACACAAGTTGAACACAATTTAGAGCCTATTTTATCACTGGTGTAGTTTTTCTGAGTAGTGAATGTCTTGTTCTTAAGTCAGTGACTTGATGCTCTGCTGGGTTTCCTTAGATAGAAACTTTAAAAAAAAAAAATTATAGAAATTTATTTAATATCAAAGTAAAAAATGCATGGTGTAGTACATTACATTAATGAATGAGAAAAATAAAATGGAAATAAAAGTACCACTTAAAGAAAAAGAAATCTACTTTGAATAATTAATAGAGCATACTGTACTGTTTGATAACTAGGATCAATGGAAATTCACGTCAACTGAAATGATTATTACTATATTGTAAAGTGTATTGAGGCGACATTTGTTGTGACATTTTTTGCTATAGAAGTAAACTGAACAGAATTGAATGTTGTCTTCTCCCAGGAAACCGGGGATTCGCTGATGGCTCTGACATATGTCATATCCTCTACATGCAACGGCATCATCACTCTGCAGGTCCTCTACTACTGGAACAGCAGCCCTGAACACAAGAAGAAGAAGAAGAAGAAGAGGGCATAAACAGCTGACAGCTGTAGTGTTGTTCACGAGCGGTTTTCGAATTTCTCTTCTTCAAAACCCGGGGAGCTCACAGACAGCGAGCCGAGCAGCACTAACGTCGCATTTCAGGAAGAGATGAATTTTCCAGACCAGAGTGATGATGTGCAGCTCCTGGCTACGTGACTGTCAGCTGGGGTCCGGACCGCTCTCCCATCATCACCCAGTGATCACATTCCAGGGAAACATTCCTCATCATGACAACCTGTTCTGACGATCAGGATTAATAAACGCAAAAGTTCTGTGTGAGCTTTTATTTCTGTCCGTTTTCCCTCGTAAAATCCAATTATGATCTGGAAATCATTACTTTTTTTTTTCTTTTGTTAATTGAAATCTTGATATGTGCTGAAAGAGTATGAATATTCAATTTCCAAATAACTGGAGCTGCTGCTGCAGTTCCAGCCTGTTTTTCTTTTGAATCCGATGCAAAAAGCTTTAGAATCAATGAACTGAAACCACGCCTGCAGCTTTTCACACGCCACCGCTCCGCTGGCGTGTAATCAGGCTCGACATCGTTATGTGCAGTAAAGGAGGAAGTTCTGCGTTGGAGCCGCCGTAAGCAGAGCCGACTGTCAGGAAGTGAATCATCAAACTGAAGTGGATCCTGAGTGGGGCCGGTGAACAGACTGGTTTGGTTCTGACCCAAACACCTCTGACTGATTTATGATCTACTGCACTGCTTCAATATATAAAAGCATAATTGAAATTGAACTTATTGCAGTTTTTCTCAGTTTCTTTGGGGCTTTTCTAATTGAAATTTCTTTTTTTTTATCCTATTTATTTATGTTGCCATGGCGCTCAGTCTGACAGACAGATAGATGGATACAGTTGAAACCAAAAGTTTACATACACTACAATAAAACAAGATGCACATTTTAAGCTTTTGACTTTGAAGAAAGTCATAAAAATGGCCTTTAAACATTTTCTCTTATTCTGGCATTTAGCAAATAAAAGTTTATTCTGATTTCATATGAGCAAGAAATAAAATGTTGAGATTTTGATTTCAACAATAGATCATTTTACTCTCTTCTCTCATTTGATGCATTAACTTAAATTACTACTTTATTTTGTCCTTTATTTGCAGCAAACTCTTCCTATGTGAATTTCTGTTGACATTTCTTTTGCCAGCTTTTTCTTATCTGATGGTTTTTCCCATCTGAATTATAATATATAGTATAATATTCAGTAAAAGAATGACTGAATTGTGCATTCTCTTATTGGACCTATTCTGTAATTTAGGTTCATTATACATGCGTTGGTAGGTTGATATATTGCAGATTCAACCTCACCGTCTCTAGGCTGAACATTTCTGGACGGTCTTTATGACACAGCTTTCCCAGTGGCAGCGTTACTCTAAATATTCCCGTCTTTCTCAGTAGGATGTGTTTCTAATTCCTCCTCTCCTACCTGCCAGAGTTTTCACTTAAGAAGGAAAACAAGAGCTAAAAGTTTGACCTAGGGGGATCTTCCATTGAGATCTGTTCACTTCAAACAGGTTATGACCGGATCGTCTCCTCGGTTCGCTCTTTGAAATCCCGTCGGTGACCACTACCCCTTCCAGCAGACGAAACTCTCACAAGCACTGAGAATGACCACCACTCTTTGTGGACTCCTAAGTCACTCTCAGCACATCCATGGCAACCACTTGTTGAAGCTTCACTGCCTGTTGCCGGGCAATGTGATGTACTGGAGCAGAAAATCCCTCCATTGACATGCTCTCCGCCTCCTTTGCACTCCCCCTTCTCCCTGCCTCATCCCTGCCCTCCCACTGACCACTGTCAAAACAACCCCAGTTTGTGCTCCCCTTCAGCAGGACGCTGGACAAGTGATGCATATTTTTAGATCTCCCCCTTCTTGTCACAGCACAGCCATAAAAAATTATGTAAGAAAAAATAGCATAGATTCTTTGGATTCTATCAGAGAGGGAATAACTGACAGTGAAAGAACAAAGTAATGTTTTGAAGCAGTTCTGTGTTAGTTTAAGTTCATCTCCCTGTAAAAAGTATTTTCAGAATAGCCAGTTGTGTCACTTTCTAGGTTATGGATGAACTTTTGCCACAAGTTTTCACACTAAAGTCTCCAGTTCTATGCACATCTTCCTTTTTATTCCACCTGCTTTGTGTTCCTCAATAGTTTTTTATTTTTGATAATCCGTGCATTTTCCATATTTCTATTGTTTCTGTTGTATATTTAATACCGCGCTTAACTTACACTAAACTACTTAACTGTAGATTTCCACTGAGAGTTGAAAACATCATTTCTCAGTGGACTGGGCTTCCTGCAGCATTCAAAATGGTAACTCCAACATCAACAGGTGTTCCACTGGAAACGTCCCAGTTCTAACTGGGAATTCCAGCTTCCAGGTTGAAATAAAAAAGAACCCAGGAAACAGGAAACTTTGGATTTTTGTCAACGTATTTGAAAGAACTGCCTGTCTCAGTGTCTTTTCCCTGTGTGAAAATCACAACATCGTCTGCATACATCACCAAATGAAGCTCGGGGCAAACATCTGGGAAGGTCCCAGAATGGAGCCCTGTGGGACCCCAACACTCTAATTAAGGCGGGATTATTTCACACCATATACAGGAACGCATTGAGTTTGGTTCATTTGGTGGATTTTAAACCATCATTTAGAAACAGGCCTTCTTAGGATCTAGAAACAGTGTTGGTATGAACCAACCTTAAGAGGAATTTGCTCCCACTGCTCCCAGTAGAAAACATTCTGAATGATTTTGCCAATCAACCGCTAGCGGCTGTCTGTACGCAGTAATGAGTGTTGCAGATCTTTATTAGATGCTGCAGTCACAGACCAGAATGGGCTGTCTGAGGAACTCTGGCTCTCTCCGTGTCCTCAGCATCTGTTCTCAGCTCCTTCTCCCTCCCTGCTGCTGATCCCCATGCCCTCCGTTTCTCTCCTCTCCCCTCCCCTCGGTGACCGATTAGCCGGTGTGGGGTTCCCTCCTATTTCCATGAGAAAGGCAACGGTCGATGAAAGGGTTAAGCCCGAGGACGCAGCCCCCCAGAAAGCAGCCCTAATTTTCTGCTCGGTGGGGGGGTGAGGGAAGCGGGGCGAGGGAACAAAGACGCCCAGGGGAGGAGCGGAGACTGCGGCTTTACTATATGCACCTGCGGCCTGAAAAGCCGCAGACAATGCGCCTCCGAAACGGCCAATTACGGCCAGTTTTCTAAGGAGAGTCCTGGAGGAGGAGGATGGCTGCTGAAAGGGAAAGGGAGGGAAAAGAGGAAAGTGAATTTTAAAACAGGTTAAAGATAAGAAAGTAAATAATCATTGGAGACACTATAAGACCCCCCTCAGATCTCCACGAACCTCCCCACCCGTGTTCCCTTCTTAAAGAAATGTGGGCTGGTGAAGATCCGTGAGAGCTGCAGGCAGTGGAACCTGTGGGACCAGATCCTCCACTTCAGACTAATGCAGCCTTATACAGGAGTCAGGGAATTACACAAGATGCATCTCATAATTAGTCTTCTCTTTAAAAAATTATATGTATTTCATCTAGTTGAAAACAGTTTTAAACTAATTCTGCTTTGGTTTATAGTTTGATGTCAGTTTCCATTGGTTCCCTACCAACACCTCTGATATTCCACAAGTTGTTTTTTGTTTTTTTTCTGGAGGAATCACATCTGGAATCCGCTGTGAACATCTGATCTGACGTTTTTATATATATATATATAGGCCTACTATTATATTCAGTTGGACCTGAAAGCCCCCAGGACTTTAAAATGGCTTTCAGCTCTGATGTCAAAATCTACCAGCTTGTCACCAGTTCACTAAAGAGGATCTGAAAATGCTTAATATCACAAAAATTCACAAACAGTGTGTGGGTTTTGCACCCATATGGAGGGCGCGTGAGCAGTCAGACCAATAAAAGCTGAAGTTGAGAGAGTTTGCAGCTGTGCTAACAGTTTGCCATGAAGGACATATCAGCAATGACTGTAGCTTCCTACCAGTCTGCTAAAGGTTATTGAGACCATATCTAAACTGATCCTGACAAAATAAAGCAACCAAACTGGTGGTGTGGCTTGTTTCGTAACCTTAGCAACCAGAGAGTTACAAGCGGAAGAGGCTAATTGACATTTCAAAGTGTCACACGCTATTACCATGAAGGGAGCGGAAGTAGAAATACCTTGTATTCATCTGGACAGACTGAACTGGAACTGCAACGCTGCTGTTTTCAACCAGGGACGGAGCAGACTGTACTTCAGGAAGTCAATGTTCTCCAGTGTTCAACTTCTAGATGTCCGTCATGGGGGATGAAATCTCCTCTGGCAACATTTGTTGAGGCAACCAAGCACTGAAACAGCTGAACAAGCTGCTGAAAGTCTGCTCTGTTGTGGGGTTAGGGTATGTGCATGGAGCTGAATGTGCAAAAAATAATGCTTCATAAACGCTGCAAGTCTACAGATGGTTTTCAGTCAGAGGCTTCAACAGAACCACTGCAGCACAGACCACTACACGAATCCCATCCGACCCTTTTATCTGCAATAAACAATCTCTGAAAGAGGATTCATTAAGAACTCATTGAATTTCCTTCTTTTTTGGGATAAATGTTTGAAACAGAACTGCAAGTGAAGGCAACAAGATGTGCATCATTGTTCCAGAGTTTGAGATGCATGCAGTGACACACCACATGGGTGTCAGGAGCCACTGGCTCCAACATCAGGCCATTGTGACATTATTTATATTACTGCCAGTCGAAATAATGAGGGTCATGTTAAGTACAGGTAAAAATATGCCTGCACCAGTTTCACCACCACTTACAGCATTCTAGATTCACCAGCCATTGGACTGCATGGATGCCAAACTGCCATTACCCGGCAACCTGGACACTTCACTGGTTTTCTGATCAATCGGCACATTTTAACGCCTCGCAGACCGAGACGTTTTTAAACTTGTGAAGAATCCAAGTCCTCTCCCATGAGTATTACTGTGGACTTTTCCACATCAGTTTAACAACCACAGAGAAGTCAGTGTAATGTTTAAGACAATGAAATGCATCACAAGTTCAGCTCCTGGTAGAACATAAATTATTTTCTGCCCTTTTGGGAAAAAATAAATAAATAAAAAAAATCATCTTTCACAACATTGGAGTTGGTATGTGCTTGGGACCCAATAAAACATTCAGCAAGAGAACACTACTACCAGTTCTGGGGGGGGAAAAAAGTAACTGACAAGTGCACCATAAAAGAGTTTTAATCAAAAAGCAACCAAGACTCTGCATTAGAGCCTAAAAATATGGACAATATTTACAACAGTGACTCTACAATGCAGCATTTGCATACACATACTCTACAAAGTATTCAGTATAAAAGATACCTTTCAATATAGGTGGGTAGTAATGTAAACATTCAGATATTAGTGTAACAGAAGTGATTTTCAAACACTTTTGGTATTCATTCCCAGTGTCTGCTTGGTTTCCAGCAGAAGTGTTTTAACCACATTCAACATCCTGTGTGTGCAAGCTGATCGGACTCCAGCTCTGCCAGAAACAACCTTGACTTCATAAAAAAAATGATGGAAAAAAACCACAAAAAAAACCAAATATATAGTAACTGATTAATCTTTTTTTTTTTTTTTTTTTTTACAGAGAGAGGTTTGTCCAGCCTTTTATTCTATACTAGCAGAAATACGACTTCTCCGAAATGTTTTAACTCCAGCCCAGAAGAAAGTGGTAACACACTGGCAGAACAATGGATATTTACATGCAGAGAATGATTCTAAAAAAAACTAACAGCAAATAAAATTCAAATGCAGAAAATAATAAAACATCTCAAATCCGAAAGTGGAATCAATTGATTTGATGTGAACAAGAACCTGATCCGTGTTTCAGACACATTTTGAGCGAAACACAGATGGAACTCGGAATGTTCTTGGTTTCCTGTAGATTTGGTGCCGATTGTCCAACAGGTGCGTCAGCACACAGGACTTCAACTGGGAAAAATCTAAAAAGGGAGAAAGAAGCAGAAAGCCAAATCCAGTGCACAAAGTTAAAAAGATTTTAAAAGTTGTGCATTTTTTTCTGCCTCTGAATCGTCATAGACCCAGTAACAGTTAATGACATCAAATGAGGGAATGGTGGTGAGGGAGGAGGTTCCAAAGCTCATCTCCATTTGTGCTTTTTTTTTTTTTGAAGAATGACTCTGTGGCAAGAAATTCTGGGCTGCAGGGCATATAAGTGCAGTCAACCAGTGATTGTCCACAATGAGTCATGAAGACCACAGAGGCTGGGAAAGGTTAGCCTTGCACTCTATACCAGGGAGCTAAAGTGGTAAGCCCTGAACCCGCATGCAACTGCAACAGGTGAGGGACAGTGTGTTCTGGTCACATCCGTCAACGGGCTGAAACGTTAACCTAAGACTCATAAAGGCATATTTCCTCAAATAGCCCAAAACCCAACGACTGAGGTTAAAACATGCACCAGCTACAATGGTCTAGCTCCGTCCTGTACGACTCCTCACCTCATTCTCTTGTTCAAGTCCCTGTGCATCGGCTGCTTTTCTCATTCCCAATCCCACCCCAGGATTCCCACTTCTGTCCTAAATGTGCGTAAGTGGCACCGTTCCACTGAGGTAGTGCTGCTGGACACTGGTGTAGCCCCTCTGTGCAGTCGCAGGATCAGAGGAATCCCCTCCAGGTCCAGGAATGTACATGCTGATCATGTCCCTGAGATCCCCCTGCAAAGGCCCTCGGTGGTGGTTCGGCGTTCCTGTTGAGGGCGAATGGGCCACCGGTTCTGCTTTCACCATGGGCATGTTCACCGGGCTCAGCTGCTGAGGACTGCTGCTGTATGACATGGGACTGCAGGAGAGAGAAAACGCAACAAATTAAACCCACACTTTATTTTGGTACAGAGATCAGAACTAGAGCATCAAGTCTGAGAAGCTTTACACCTGCACCACTGTGGGCTGGGAAAAGTATTAATGTGGTTTAGCAGCATTTTGTACAAACCACAAAATGCAGAACTATGAAGAAGACAAATTAATTCAAGATGAATGATAAAGGCTAAAAGTGGAATATTGTAGAATTTAACTTTGGATATGAAGGCTGACATGAATCTGTTAAATGCACCTGAACTCTGAACCACTTTGGTCCCAAACTTAAAACAAAAAACAAAAAAAAAGGACTCTAGTTTCAATTTTACCAATTCTTTATTCGCTGATTTATGAGTTTACAGATTCCATTTTACTGTGGAAACAATGTGGCTTCTCTTCCACTAATTGACATTTTTTGCCATGTAGAACAGTGCAGGAGCCAAAAAAGAAAATTCCAGTTCAGAACAAGAAATCGCACCATATAGGCCAGGAAAGTAGTGCATCAATTGTGACTTGCATCTGCGTGTTAAGGCAAGGCAGGGATCGTCTTTAGCTCAACACACCCTACAAACTGCAAGCCTTCATTCCTCATGTCTGTCTAAACAGGATTTACCCACAAGACGTTAGGAACATTTTCATCCATTCCAATGCCAAGTCTTTAACAAGATTTGAGTGAACAGCATCATCCACACGACTGTTTCCCCATTTGTGATATCATAGAAGACTTACTGAAGTCTTTAGAAGATGACAGCAAAAGTAGGAAGATAATTGATGCATTTCCAAGCAACGGAGGAAGAGTGTACACAAAATCTGCCAACAGTTCAGAGGTAAACCAGCCAACGTGTTCCGCTTCCTGACACATGGGATTATGTTTCTTATGAGTATTCTTTTATGGAAAAGACCATCTAATAAATGATCGTAAATCACAACAGTATGCTACACCTCAAGAACTTTAACAGTTGTGGCCAGAGTTTTGTTGTGCATGTTTCCTTTCCTCAGCTGGCTGATTCCACTAAAGAATTTCCATAGTTTTTGTATCAGTCAATGTATAAAACCACCCTCTAAATTTGGTCCATGGAAAAAGATCCAATATGCTTATTGTAAAAAAATAAAATAGATAAATTTAAAAAATCTCCCCGTTCATCAAAGCCAAACCGACAGCCATCTTCTGTAGGCAAAACAGACTTCACAGCATCTCCACACAACTCTAGAGAGAAACAAGAAAATCCCAGTCTGAACTGGAGCGCTTGAAAAAACTTTTGTAGCGTACTTTGGGCTGAGCGTCAGAATTGGTAAATGTTAGAAGGCAACTTAAGATTACAGAGAAATACTACATCAAAGAGCAAATTTGTATAATTTTCAGTGTTTTTTAATGGCTTAAAAAACATTGAAACAGAGCACCACTGCTGGATTAAGAGCCGTATGGTTCTCAGTGCACACAGTCTGTAGTTTGAGGAAATTTAAATAGAAGACAAAGCTCTCCGATCACTTGGACAATGGTTTCAAAGAAATTGTGGGTGGCCACACACAGAGCAGCCCTGCCCGTCATCAAGTCCTCTTGATCAACATTCCAGGCAGGACCCAGCCCAAAATCACAGCCTCTGGCATAACAAGTAGGCAACAGACAGAACTCTGTTCCATGATCCAAACTCTCTCAGGGACTGAATCATAACCCGACTGGGCCATCATTTAAATCTGTTACATAATGGTCCAGTGCTTTACATCAAATTCAAACCATTTTCAAGCCAAAGTCCTGTAACAATGGAAGTGGATTTAATGTCCAAATCATTAAAGACACATCTGCACTAAAAAATTTAAGTGCAGTCATGTGGGAGTGTAATGCTAAAACAGTTTAAGAGCCTTTAAGTAGAAGGCTGTGTAAGAATAAGTTCAAAGTTGACCAATCAATGCAGAATTGAAAATCCTTCAGTAGGTCAAGCTGGACAGTAACCTGGAGGTCAGGCAGCAGAATCTGACAGGTTCATTTTGACAAACTTTCTGGGAAAGGATTTGTTTTTTGTGATCAATTAAAATAACTACACACTATAACATAATTAACACATCCACACAATCTGCTGGATTTCTTTAGATAAAAACCTTTTAAATTCATTTGAAATGATTTTGGACCCCAGTCTGAATTTTGTACCACAAAGCAAGCAAATGCGAAATGGTATGACAATAATAAAAAAAAAAAGAATAATTTAATGCTTAAAATAAAGAATTATTTACTGTTTGATAACAGCGCCTCACCGGAATGTATGAGACTGAACTGTATAGAGTTTACAGACAGCATTTACTGTGAAATGGCGCCATGGAAATGAACGGCATCATTTCTGTGAAATACCTGAAATATCTTTTATCGACCTGCACAGAGAATATTTACATATCAAAGTGTGAAAGGCGGCAGACTCATGTTGTCACTGGAAGTTGTGGACCAGTTCAGAGTTGACCAGATGATCTTCCACCCACCTGTAGGAGTTGGCTCCGCTCATGTACGTCTGCGCCGCCGTCATCGCGGGCGGGTACTGGAGGGCGGACAGGTCGTACCGGTGCAGCTGCTGCGTGTAGCTGAGCGCCTCGTTCTGCATGCCGGTGTATCCCCCGGTGGGAGCCCAGCCGTAGCCCTCCATCCGGGGGCTGCCGCCTTGATTCTGGGCCGCCGCGGCCGTCAGGAGGTTCCCTGCTGACAGCGGGTACTTGCCCACCTGAGCGTCCTTCTTCAGCAGCGGCTTGGTTTTGCGGCGGGGTTTGTATTTGTAGTCTGGGTACTCCTTCATGTGGACGGCCCGGAGTCTCTTGGCCTCGTCGATGAACGGCCGCTTCTCCGCGTCGGTCAGAAGTTTCCACTCGGCTCCCAGCCGCTTACTGATCTCGGAGTTGTGCATCTTGGGGTTCTCCTGGGCCATCTTCCGCCTCTGTCCTCTGGACCACACCATAAACGCGTTCATGGGCCTCTTGACTTTATCCATCGGGTCGCCTCCAGGTGGACACGCCGTTTTCGGGAGAGAGTTCCCGTTGGTCCCCAGACTCCCGGTGAGGCTGCCGGTGATCGGCGACATGCCGGCGGTCTGGTGAGTCTGAGGCTGGCCGTTTGGTTTCAGCTCGTGCTCCATCAAGCTGTACATGTCGGCCAGATGAGGTCAAGATGACTTGGAGGGAGAGAAATACAGCCGAGCTGCCGGTGACTTGAACTTTTGCTTCCCAGCAGGTTAGACCGGGTGATTCAAATCAAGTTGCTAATTACCCACGTCACACCCGGGAAACAAAACGAGCCTGGCGAGATCCACCTTTTTCTACTTTACGTGTAATGCTGCTGGGGATGTCATTACTTCTCTACTTCAGGTTTGCGGGGGGTTTTGTGTCTAAACTTGAAGGGTGTGAACTCCACGTCCAGCAGCTGTCAATCGGCCCCAGCATCGCACACTGAGGCGACTCATCTGCCCCGGAGCTCAAACAGACCAACTCTGTGCTGCTGCACATCAGCAGGAACCAATGGGAAAGCGAAGAGCTCCAGAGGGCCATTTGAATGTGAATAGCTTCCGACGCTGCAGAGACACTTGTTGATGACTGAGTTGGGGGGAAAAGGGGCGATCCTGGTGTCATGGGGAGGGGGGCACAGACCCCATGTTTAAGAGTAACTTGCAGAAGATGTTTTTCCACATTGTTCATTCTCAAAACAAGACTTTTTTTTCTTCTTTACTCTACTTCATTACTTTAAAACAAACCACTTTAGAAGTTATACTTTTTCCACTTTAACCATCATCTACTTCAAACCCGTTAAATACAAAGGGATATAGTTTTCGTTCATGTGTTCAAATTTGCTTTCTGATAACATCAACAACTAATGAGCAATTCCCCGTTATTGAATTTTCTCATTAAGAAAGGCTAATATACATTAGCTGTATATTATGGGATGCCAATGCACAGTCAAAAAATAGCATTGATAGTTCGTGTTATTTTGTCTGTCATAAGAAAAGAAAATGGGTGTTAATTTTTCAAAATCATGTTTTCCATGTTATTAATTCATTTATAAATGTCACAGCTTCAAACTAAATATTTAATTAGCAAACTAAAGAATTAGTTTGAAGGTTGTTGTTTTTTTTTTTTACGTCCTACAGTACTAAAGAAAACCGAGAAACGGACGTTTAAGTCCAACAAGACACCATGAAATCAAAACAACTGAGGAAAAATAAATGTTCCAGAGACAAATAGAATACATAGCTGTTTTATTTAGATCTCAAAAAATCCCAGATTTTTCACCATACTGACAGTGAAATGTTGACTGGATGATCGATGGTCACTTTGTGTACTGAGTTTTACCCACTTTTCCCTATAACTGAGATTAGAAGTATAAATATAGATGGTGGTCTCAGACTGTATCCTCATGGGCAAGAGTCCTACAACTTTCAGACATGTTCTTTGTCCTACACGCTTGAACTAAACGCTGAAATTGCCTCTCTAGTATGCAGTCCAGTTAATGAGTTAGTAATGGAGCCAGATGAGCTGAAGTGGAGAGATGTCTAAAGGTTGCTGGACATCAATCAGCCCTGAAGAAGAGGAGTTTGAGACCATTGATATAGAAGACAGTATGAATTAGTGAAAAGAATTATTCCAATGTTACCTGAAGTTCTGCAGACTATAAGCAGAACCTTCCCCCAAGCCTCTATTTGTGCTTTCTAGCTCTTTTCCTAAGATGTCATTTCTGAGAAATGATGCGAGTTGCTAAACGTTTGGGAATACATAGATTTTGTATTGATGGCATTAATTTTAAACACATAATAAAATTACATTGATTGCTTATGTATAAATGTGAGTGAACAGCAATGTCCTCAAGTCTCACATTATGACTTTCTAATTTGGTAGCATGACTTCTTGTCTGCAGCTGCCTATCTGACCTTTGACCTCACTCCACATCACTGGCTCCATCACAAATAGTTATTTACTGGCTTTCAGAAAGTCTTGATAGCACTTCACCTAAAAAAAGTGAAGATTAATAGTATATTTTTGAAGAACTACCTGAGTAGACAAAAGATTGCGCTTAAGGAAGAATAAAATTCCTTCATTAGATTTATTCTGAAATAGAGGTAAATATGCAAAAAGTATTCAATAATAAAAGGTGTTTAGCAAAAAGGTTGCTTAAGCAACAGTGTGATCATAACATTTGATTTCATTTGTGAAAATTATGTAATCAGACAGAAACAAATATACAATTTAATTTATTGTCAAACCCAAGTATTTTACAGCATAAAATAAAAAACAAGTAAAATATCTATAAATGTACAAATTCAAGTAAGAGTAACAAACCTTTCCAAATGTATTTTATTCACACATAGAGCTGCTGAAACCAATACTTACAACATGTAATGTATAAATGTCGAAACAGTAAAAGGTACTTCTAGTGACTTCTCTTGACCTCCACATGGCACAGCAGACCGTTTTCAGCAGAGAGTTCCCACTGGGCCCGCTCAGGTTGCCAGTGATCGGTGACATCCCCCTTGGTCTGATGACTCTTGACGGTTTGGTTTCAACTCGTGGGCAGGTGTGGTGAAGATGACTTAAGAGTTAGAGAAATACCAAAATGCAGTTGTGAACCTGGTGACATTAAGTTTTGTTTCCCAGCAGGTTAGACCGGGAGCTCCAGGTGGGTTATTACCCATGTTACACCCGCAAAACAAACTAGATCAGCCAGATATACCTTTCCATTTTCCTTGTAAATACTCCTAGAAGTACTTTCATTTTTCAAACAGTTGGCACAGACAGCCATAAAAAGTCTTCCGTAAACACATATGTTGCTCTACTGAGGATCTTTAACTCATCCCTCTAATCAGGTGTTTTCCCCCAGGCTTTGAAAACAACAGTTGTCAACCACTGCTGAAAAGAAAACAGGACAAGTCACTAATCCACAATGACACAACAATCTCCAAACTTCTACTCATCAGCAAGGTTATTGTGAAAGCAGTGTATGAATAGTTTAACAGCTTCTAAACAATGACCAACCACTTTGATGTTTCCATGCTCATCACAGTTTGGAGACTGCCCTCGTCAAGATGTTCAGTGACATCCACAAAAATACTGACTGTAGAAGAACCACAGTGCTGGTTCTGTTGGACCTCAGCAAAGCATTCAACCCTGTTGATCATGGTATGTTATTGAAGCGAATGCAGAGCTGCTTCAGACTCTGGCAGGGTACTTTGTTGGTTGGAGTTTTCCTCAAAGAGCAGGGACTTAATTGAGCCGATTGGTAACTTTTTTTTTTTGCGGCGCTAGTGGCTCGCATTTTCCACAACAGTAGGCTGACAGGAAGGGGGAAGGAGAGGGGGGAAGACATGCGGCAAGTGTCGTCGGGTCCGGGAGTCGAACCCGCGACGGCCGCGTCGAGGACTCAAGGCCTCCAAGTGTGGGTCGCGCCAACCGCTACGCCACCACGGCACGCCCCCGATTGGTAACTTTTTGTTGGAGCAAACAGAAGTTGCATGCGGGGCTCCCAATGGTTCCATTCTGGGGGCCCTCTTATTTAATATCTACATGCTCCTGCACAGTGATGCAGCTGGTAGCACTGCTGCCTTGCAGCAAGAAGGTCCTGGATTCAAACCGTGGCCCAGGGTCATACTCTGTATTCCATCTCTCGCCCGTTGAAGAAAGACCCTAGTGGGGACACCACTAGGGATAAGTGTGTAAGATAATCTTCTCTCATACTAACTACCTTCCTATCCTCTTTGGTCTTCCTCTAGGTCTCCTGGCTGGCAGGTCCGTCCTCACCATCCTTCTGCTGATGGATCTCTCCTCTTTACATGTCCAAACCATCTCAGTCCGGCTTCTCTGACTTTATGTCCAACACACCAGACATGAGCTGTTCTTCTGATGTATTCAGTCCTGATCTTATCCATCAGGTTGCTCCCAAAGAGAACATCGGCATCTTCATCTCTGCTACCTCCAGCTCTGCCTCCTGTCTGCTTGTCATTGCCACTGTCTTCAAACCAACAAAACAATTTAAACACAGAGGTCCTTTAAATCAAGGCTTAAACCCTATTTCCTTAGAACCTCCTCCATTTAATAACTAAAACATAGCTTAATTTTAGACTGTATTCTAACTTCTTATTACTTTCCTTATCCAATGTTTTGTGTATTTTTTTTTCCTGTTCAGCCCTTTGAATTGCCTTGTTGCTGAAATGTTCTATACAAATCAACTTGTCTTGTTATAGCTTTTTTGAGTGAGATATTTGCTGAGCTGCTAGGCTAACAATAGCTCCTGACCCAGTCAATGAACTGTTTTCATTGACTAGGACTTAATATTATGACTCACTAACATATCCACTGGGTTTTTTTTTCTGCTCCATTTATTTGTGTGCAATCACAGCTTAAATAAACAAATGAAGCTTTATAAATTAAGCACATTGTTGTTATCTCTAATTATTTTGGTCACAATAGTTTATCACAGTTTGTCTGAGACTTAGCTTAGAGTGTGCTAAAGATGAAGCACAGAGTAGATCTACATTTACTGGACTTTCAGTGCAGACCTGTATTGGAATCTGAATTGTAAGAATCACTGCTCTAACTACACAACCAAAACATTCATTTAAATGTGCAGAGTACACATAGGTAACAAGGACTGTATTACATTTCTGAATATGTGTATATTAACTCTTAGGTATAACTTGTGCAAAATCAGAACTAAATCCAAATCAGTTGTAACCCTTCTTGACACTGTTTTCTTCCACTCATTAGAGTTTTTTTCCTTTTTCTTGAGGGAAATAAGTTGAAATGCTGCTCTTACTTAAGTACAATGGTTGGCTTCTCTACCCACCTCTGAACCTAAAATATAAAATGATTTGCAAGACACTGCATGAGACAAAAATGAATTTAGACATAAATAACCAAAGATTTAAGTCTAAGAACACCCCCACTCAAATCTCGTTGGAAAATAATGAATTAAGCACATGCTGCACAAATTTTTTCTTTGTCCTTAAGTAGGCCTGTCACAATAACCAATAAATAAATTAATTGAATAATAAATTTAAACAAGTGATTCATTGTTTATCTCTTTTTTTTCTCTCTTTCTACCAAAATCTGGGTGACAAAATTCTTTAGTTTTGTGCCTTGGTCTCAACTTTGAAGGACAATTTCGTTTACAAAACTTAAAAATTCATTTTATTTGTTGTTTTGTTTATTTATTTTGGATATGTAAAATGTCTTCCAGTTCCAGTGTTAAATATTCACTATAATTTAAAGTTTACTGATCTTTTACAACTTGCTTTTGCATTATTATTGCCAAAGCACATTGCCATTATATTACTTAAAAATGGTCTCAAAACAACAATATTATCGTTTATCGCGATAACCTCTGGAGCAATTTATCGTCCGGAAAAATTTCTTATTGTGACAGGCCTATTCTTGAGCACCATTTGAGATGTTTAAAGCAAAGCGTTTTGTTATATGCACCTATTGGGATTCTGATCCTTGGACCTTCATAGGGACAGTGACCGAAAACCAAATGAGCACAATAAGAGACGGCCCACTTCTTAAGGATCTGGACACTCTGTTTATTTTAGAAGGGGATTTGCTTTGACTCAGTGTGATAAATGGACGATGAAATCATAACAATGCTTTTAAAAAGTTTAGCCTTTGATAACGGTGTTCCTGTGATGGAAATACCAACCAGTCAATGAAGGTCCTGAAGATGAACTAGTTAAAATGGCAGCCGCCTGCAATTTAAGATGAAATCAATAAACACCATTGAGCTGAGAATGTATGCTGCTACTAATGTCTGAGAATTTTTTTTTTTTTTACATTTTAGACATAAATGTTTATAGTAGTAACAAATATTAGGATTTATACCGACTCTTTGTCAGTTTATTTCAACAGTTTCCTGCTCACTGGTGGCTAAAAGTTAGGTAGAGATCTTCAACTTTTTAATGATGCCATAATATCTCCCGTTGACTCAAAGTGTAGATTTTCTCTTCATGACAGCATCAAGTCACTTGCCTTCTTTTAGTGTTAAAGAACTCTGACTATCGGATTATCATAATGGATCCCTATTCAGCATACCCGCAAGATAATGAGAGGATTCAAATGCTTTGGAACCTTGCGAAAGGTGAAAACAGCTTGATGGAAAGAAGGGGAAATCTGAATGAACAGAAATTAAGTAGGATAAAATAAGGAGAAGTAAGGATGGCAGCAAAATGGGGGTGGGGAGTAGATTCAAGGGTGAGAAAGGGCCAGTGAATATGGTCCAACGAAACCCCCAAATAAAGGAGAATGGGTAGGCAATGTGGAGGGAGAACAAGGGAGGAGGAGGGCTGAAATGATGAAGGAATGGATGAAGGGTTGGTGTAAGGGTTTGGAGCACAAGGGTGGTTTTGGGTGACAGGCCTCATTCAATAAACCTCTATTCTTCCCCCTGCTGCCTTCTCTTTTCATGCAAAACAGGCCTGTTCAACCTCCTAGCCATCCGTCACACAGAGAAAGACCATGGCAGGCCTTTTGCGAGTCTCACACTCACATAATCCACCCACCCCACTCTACGATCCAGCACCCAACAGGGGGTGGAGTGGGTAACAAGACGGTATATGTGTGTTGGACTGCTGGGGGATGGGCAAAGGGTACCTTCAGCACAAAAAAGTGAAGAAGGGCCACCTAGTCTAAGTGCGAGATTAAAAAGCAGGGAGAGTTAACATGTTTTGAGGTAGTTATATTGGGGCCCCTGGAGAAAAAGAAGGGTTAACATGTCTGGGGCACTCCAAACCATCTCACCAAATTCACATTCAAACATTCATTTAAGAGCTAGATTTCATTTGAACATTACAGTAGTTAGTGACTAGTTCAGATCTCAAAGTCACCAAACATAAGGTAGTTAGTTTGTCTTGTGAATTAGACTTTTCCTTTTAAAAATCCTCTTTGACAGGGTTATGGATGGCTACATGTAGCAGCACTCCCCTTGTGTTGGCTGATGGATACAGCAGCTTAATTCTTTGGAAATCAAGATAAACATAAGACAGCAGCAAATAACATAACATACTACTATGAGCAGAAATGATTAAAGAGCATTGTTTGTAATAAAAATGTTTTAGTGAAAGACCAATATAAATATTACACAGCTTCTGTCAGGTTGTTGTTCTTGTAAAAACTAGCATTAACTCTGTAGTTCAGTGAGCTGCTACAGGAAGTTAGAAGAGTAAGCATGTAAAGTTCTGCTTTCCGGTGTTTCTTCAAATTACGGCAACAGCTTTCATATATTATATATATAACTGCTTTTGTAAGTTATTATATGTTATTATATTAGTGGGCGTTTTGTATTGATCGGTGCTGACTTGGCTGATGAGGGTGCTCTAAATATGGTAACACATTTTAAAATATATATTATGTCAGTACTATATATCTAGCTGTTTATTTTTGCTATGCAATTTCACAGCTCCCTATAAATCAGTCACACTTCTAAAACAACAAAGCATTATATTCATACTTTATTTTCCTACTTAGTAAAAAGCAAAAAAAAAAAAAAAAAATCACACTCGTTAAACTGCTGTTTATATTTGGGATAAAAGCTGCTTGTAAAATAGCAAATTTTGTGTATTGTGAATTTGATTTTTCCTTTTAAAAAATCTAATTCGCACATTTCACAGGTGCTATTTTGCACATGGTGAGACACACAATCTTAAAACTGGAAGTTAAACTCATTTATTTTGGTTTTTGTACATTGGAGTGATTATTTTTGAGTTATGCTTAATCATCAATAATTCATATATGATTGAATATTAACCTATGTTAATTTCATGATTATATAATATAATTCAGTTCACATAGCACAGTAGTCTGATAGAATGTCAGTAAAGAGGCTGACAAGCAGACTTTGATGCATTTCTTCATTCTGAGCAAGGACAGTGTGACAGTGGAGAGGAACAACTCCCATTCACCAGTATGACCTCATGAAAGAGAACCCTAGATATCTAGGTACCTACCTAGCTCCTCTCCATGAAGAGGAGCTAGGTATCAAACTGAGGCACTGGGCTAAGGGTACTTTCTATGAACCAAATAAAGAAAGAACAGTGTTGCTGGCAGCAATAATTGTAAATATAAAGACGGTGTAGCCAACTGGCTTCTTGGAACAGAGAAGCTCTACTCTGAACTCCACCTGGAAGAAGACGTTCCTCATCTGTTTTTGAAGGCATCTCAAGGCCGGGCCAGCCTCCTGCAGCCCATTCTCTCACTCCACATAGAGGAACAGACTCTCCTTTGCACCGACCTGCCAACTGCTCCAGAGCACTTCAGAGGGCATGCATTTGAAAACACCAACAGAACCACATCTTCTCAAAAAGCAAAGTTGGGAAGTTGATCCCTCAAAGCAGATAGGCTGCTGCCCATCACTATATACTCAAACCTTCTCCTTGAACACCACAAAGAAGAACAGAGACAAAGGGCGGCCCTGGGACCCGACACTGTGTTGAGGATATGGACACAGTTCTCACTTTAAAGACAGACCAGAAGACTAGACAGGCAATAGAAGTGACTCCAGCATCCCAGCAGCTCTCCCTTCAAAGTGCCAAGGAAAACAAGGTCATGAGTCTCCTCAACATCCACAAAGCCCAGGACTGAACAACCAAACTACTGTCATCCCGTCAAGGTATATAACAGACATCTACAATATACGTATAACTCTCTGTATTATAGAAAGGAACATCTGAATGGTCTCTGCTGCCACCACCAGGAATCTCACTATAAGAGCAGACAGTTGACACATCAACACATTTTTGTTCTGTAGATCCCTGAAATGGTTTCATCAGCTACACTCTGGTTTATATCCAACCAGTCTAAGTATAAACTAATATAATTTTGAATAATAAAAACAGCAATAAAATCAGCGATCATGACTTTGGATCATGCATGATTCTCTCCAATCAAAAGAATCTTGGT
Source organism: Alfaro cultratus (assembly GCA_903066825.1). NCBI lineage: Eukaryota > Metazoa > Chordata > Actinopteri > Cyprinodontiformes > Poeciliidae > Alfaro > Alfaro cultratus. Next base: position 62,779 of record CAEFZX010004137.1, on the reverse strand, counting down.
TCTGAATATCAAGAAATTAATAGAGAGTTCTCAAGAACTATTTCTGTTTTGGGTGTTTGTTTCTGGGAAGTAGAAATAATGTTGTTAACTGACTTAAAACAGGAAAAATTCAGTATGATTCTTTAAAAAAAGGGTGGGAAAGTTTCTTTGTTTTTTAATAACATGTTCATAAAAACAAATAGTTTAAATTGCATCTATGAAAGCTGTCAGATTAGAAATGTCTACCTCTATAAATTCACCACATAGATATTATTGGAAATTATGTGGTTATTTTCTTTGTTTTTTCAATAATGGCCAGGAATGTTCCCATAGCAAGTACTGATTTAATATACATTATCAGATGGACCAAACTATAGAGTTCAGTGGAAATTTTGGCATTTTAAGGACCAAAATGACAATAATTCATATAGGTAACAAAAAAATAACAAAATAAGATCAAATAAATTTTTTCCGAATCAATTTCTTTCAATATAAAACTTATGAAACTTTAATGAAAACTGCAGATTTGTGTCTTTGTCTGGCGAAGTTTTGGTTAAAACATATTTGCTTTTTATTCAGTGGGTAGAGAATCAAAAAATTTGACTCAAGTAAGAGTATAGATACTTCACAATAAAATTACTCAAGTCAAAGTAAAAAGTACAGAATAGTAAAAAATACTACACTGTACTGCACAAGTCCATTTTTTCATGCCTACTTAGAGTATCATAATTTTTCTAACGCACTTCAGATTTATTCATTAGGATTGCCTTTGAATTTTAGCATTTAGGTCAACCTATTTGGAGGCAGAATAAAAGCCGCTTTACTTCGTTCATATGAGGATGAAAAGAGACATAAACATAAAAACAGTTAAATGTGAGCTGCTTGGGATCTGCTACACTAAAAACCTTCATCGTCCTGCTATAGAAAGCGAAGGAAACATTTCAGGGTGAACCTCCCAAGAGAGGCTTCCTCAGAATACACAGACGATCTATAGAATCAGTGGAGAGTACTGTAATGTTTTCTGGCTCGCTATTTACAACTAGGTGGCGCGAATGTAAAATTATGGGAGTTGCAACTCTTTACGGAAAAAAAGGAAGGACACGAAGAAGAAGGAGCCGAATTGTGGCTGGGCTACACTGTTTTAATTGAATGAGGCTAAAAAGCAGCTAAAGTTTGTGTTTGTGCTTTAAAATATTAAAAGGAAATACTTCCAGTATTCAGTCAGAAAGTCTGAGACTGAGAGGTAAGAACATTACCGCTGTATCCAGCTGGTTGAGACTCGGACCCGCTGGCTTTTTCAGACAATTCTTGGAGCAGGCTAAGTGCTTAGCTAGCTTAAGATAACGTTGCTAACAGCTAACACGTTTGCACGGGCATATAATAAATAATCAAAGGACTATTGGTATTGTATTACGTTCATGTTGTACTCTCCTTGTATGTAAATAACGTTGACTTATTATGTTTCCGGATAAAACAGATTTTTCGGACAGAGTTGTGGGATTTTATCTTACGTTTTGAAGCTATCGATGCTAGCTGTGCGCGCTCAGCATAGCACTGAGGTGGACTGTTGAATGAGTTGTTGGTGTTTATCCGTTTAAACACGCCGCCGTTTCACCGATAAAGGGTTTTCTAACTGTTTTAAATCTGAGTTTTGGTGCTCACTTTATCCAGGGAACAAAACCTGCTCGAGCCGCGGTGCAGGTAACATTCCGCCTCTGGAAGAAAGTCCACATGGTAATTAGTGTTTACACATTCTGCTCATCACTGCTGGTTCTTCATCACCGGGAAGAATCAACCAAGATTCAAACTGGCATTAATGTGCATGGTGGCGTGCAGCTGCAAATAATAAAGTTATGCAACCCAACTTTTTTGGATATAGTTAAGCTGTATTAGGTATGCTATCGAAGATCAGCGAAAAAACATTCATTGTTTGGTCATGAATGTAAAGGGGGAAAAACAAGAGCCACCAGCGTTTTGGAGCAGTTTGTTTCTTATTTTACAGTACAACTATGACCTTAAATCACTTGTTTTTTTGCGGAGTTCATCATGAAATGTGTAACTAACAAGTTTTGATGAAAGCTCGACCTGTTTTAGTATCCAATATAAATATCAGTTAGCTGACTTGTCTGTTTATTCAGTGATAGGTGGTTTACTGTAGGATATGAAATGTTGTCTTTTCAAGACAATCACAGAAAAAAAGTTCTGTCTTGAAACAAAAAGGCGTTCAAAATGCTTCTACAGTAATAACTGCAGCTGGATGTTAAATATCAGACCTTTCCATGGGTTAATTAAGCATTAACTATTTTATTTATTTGTCCTGGTTTAGTCAGACCAGAATTTCAGCAACAAGTATCCTATTGCTGAAATTCTGTGGGGAATTCTGATAAATAATCTGTCTTTACACAATTTTTCCTATTTAGACGTCAGGGATTTTTTTTTTTACCACAGCAACTTCATAAATTTGAACTGTTTCAAGGTCAGTAGTGTTGATCAGCTGTATTTCTGTGTAAAACACAGACAGCCTCCATGTGACCGCGCTGTGACTGCAGTCGGATACTGAGCTCCTCTGACACTGATTGCACATGCTTACACTAACAGTCATTTCTGCTTCCAGTGCTAATGCAGCGTGTGTTTGCTGCTTGCAGGTGTCGAGCTGGCGCAGGTCGTGGGCTGTCCGTGGACAATGCGAGACAATGGCGGTAGCCTGGCCCAGAACCGCTGGCAGGGGGACCTGGGGCTGACTGCTGTGGGGCAGGACAGCACTGCAGGAGGTGGGCACTTTAGATCATCCTGGATGTCACTACCAGAAGCTCTATACATCCTCCTCACTTGTGCCATATTGTTTTCACGTTTTCTGTTATTGTGCATGTTTCACAGTTGTGTTATTGTACCTTTATTTAACCCAGAAGTCCCACTGAGAGCAGGAATCTCCAACGCCAAGATGGCTCCCTCACAATGCAGCACTGTGTAAAACACCTAAATAATACACAACGCATTATTTATGTGTGTATTAGAGTCCAGTTTCAATGATATTTTAAAAAATTATTATTGGATGTGTGTTTTTTTTTTTTTTTTATCAGAATCAGCTTTACTGGCCCAGTTTGAGCTCACAGTCAAGAAATTTGACTTCTGTTTAATTTTGCTCTTAATAAACAGACATTTTCAAAAGTAAGTTATTGTGATATTAAGTTTTTTTTGTTGAAATAAATGTAGTTTTGGTAGAAAAAGACAATAAAGTTGATATTTAAGAACTGTAGATCATTCAATGTCTGTGGTGCACAGATGGAAATTGCTGTTTTGCTAGAACTAGTGAAAGACGAGGTTAATGTGTCTTACAGAGGTATCCTGATAGTTTAATAAAACCTTACCAGTGTTGTTGTCTACTGATGCTTAATGATGTCCAGCCAGCTCAATCATAGAAAATACATGGAGTCAGAGATTCATTTTGCCTTTGAAATAAAGCATGCAGAAGTATGAGGCTACCAGCATGTACACAATATTACTGGAGTCAGTGTTTGTTTGTTTTTTCTAAAAAGACAAAAATTTTAGAATAGCAAAAGGTTTTCATGTTGAGGTGAACAAGTTTTCCATCAATCCATGTCACCAGGTACTTACAGGAGGACACCCTTTAAATCATTATGTTGTCAAGTGTAAAAATGGTCAAAGTTTTTCAAGCCAGTCTTTGATAAAATCATAACCTTTGTTTACTGGGTGTTCAAAGTCCACTTTAGACATTTCAAAGTTCTGTTCTCAACTGTGCTGCAGAAGGAGCAGGTGTGTGGACTGTATCACCTGTGTACAGATGCAGTTTTGCTCAAATTTTTTTACATAGACCATTACTTCCAAATGGAAGCTTAGGGACAAAACTTTATCGGTTTCTAGAAAGTCAGATTTTTAGCCCTCTGCCTGGACACAGAGGATTCTCTGTGTTAAATAGTTTTTATCGGGTCAGATCCTCTGGAGCAAAGCCGGTAATCCTGAGTTTGTCTAAAAGTATGGTGTGATTCACTGAGTCAAATTAGTTTTGAAAGATTTCCAGGTAAAGCAGCACATCATTAAGACCAGTTGTCAGCAGTAGCAGCAGTGATTGATCTGTGACCATTAAAACCAGACTGGAAAATGCTGGTTGATCTGCTTTTGTTCATGTAAAATCAACTTTAAAGATTTTTTTGGTTTTCTCCATGGAAAGCTGAATGTTTTGACATTTTATTTCCCTGTGTTTTGTTTAGGGGGGATTCCTGGAGACCACCTCATTGTCCCCGTGTCAGGCCACAGTGTATCCAGCCCCATGCACATCAGACTGGGCCAGAAAGAGAAACTGTGGACAGGAGAGTACGTAGAAGACGAGGAAGAGGACGGGCCAGATGAGATTGAAGCTGTTGGTGATGAGGAAGAAGTCAACAATCTGTATGAAGATGACGTAGAGGAACTGGAGGGCAAAGGCTGGGAGAACAACGGAGAGGAGGAAGATGGGGATGAGGCAGAAGAGAATGAGGAGCAGGAAAAGGAGGAGTGGGAAGTCCCAGACTTTCCCTGTCAGTCCACCTCATATAGCCGACTACATCAGCCCCAGGCTCATGGACCACAACATGGGGCAGAACAACTTGGTGAGCCATGTGTAGAGAACATTGTCTCCCAGACTGAAGTCCATGGCTTTTCTGGATCCCGGCCCAGAAGCTACCGGGCCCAGAAGAGGCCCAGACGCTTGTGGCGCATTCGCTCCCACAAAGTCCTGGGGTTTCGGCTGGTCCAGCACTGGAAGAGCTGGCGGCTGAGGACCCGCTGGGTCACCACTGTGGGGGCCCAGTGGGGCCGAAGAGGGCAAAAGTACAGCAGGCAAAAGAGGACAAAAAGACCTTATCACAAAGATGAAGGGGATGGCAGCCAAGAGCAGTTAACAGGTACACATGTTCAAATGCAGAATTTACCTTCTGTTTCTGTCACTAGAGCTTACACATTTGCAGGCTAAACACATAAATCAGTGCACACACACACCCACATGACAGCTTCAAATCTAATACAGTCCATTCTCTCTCTGTGGGACGGGGGTTGAACGACTCGATTCACTAAAGGGACAGTAGGATCAGCGTTTCTCTGGGAAGCAGGAAGGAGAAATTCAGATGTAACAGCAGCATCAGGCATATAGGTTGACACAAAAGTGTGCAAAGTTCCAAGTGTTAAAAACAGATAAAAAACGAGATTAACAATAATAACAATAATTTGTAATAATAATGTACTGTATAAGATTTTAACATAAACATACTGGGCAGTTTTTTAGAATAGGAATATCATACTCGCTATCCAAGAGATGTGCAGCTGAGTAGGGTTACATTTTTAAATGTACATACTGTGGATGTGTAGCGAACATCCAAGAAGACATCAGACTATTTGAAATACACCACAGCAATGCAGAAAAACACAGCAATAACAGCAGAAATGTTATTAAAACACAGTAATAAAACAGTAGTAAAACAGTATAAATGATTATCCACTCGTCAGCAGTGTTCAGAGCTCTAACAGCTGCTGGAAGGAAGCAGCTCCTATAAGGCTCCTTTGTGCACTATTTTCTATATACTGCATAGAGATGCACTGATATGAAAATTTGGAAAAATGTTAATATTGCTGTTATGGCCAGTAACCAATAATTACTACTATTACACACCGTCACATGACCAATGAAGTATCTCATAGCCAACTTCCCCTCCCCCTGTAGAAACAAACGGCAATAAGACGGAAATGCTGATTGTTAATATTGGTTTAGTTTTATTTACTGGACTGATATTAATATGTTTAAAAAATAACTAATATCGGCCGATACTGATATTAGTACCAATATGTCATGTATCCCTAATACTTAATACAGTGTTTCTCAATTCCAGTCCTCACGCCCCCCTGCCCTGCATGTTTTAGGTGTTTCCCTTCTGCCACACACCTGGATTGAATATGTGGGTGATTAACAGGCTTCTGCAGCACTTGATGGTCATGCAATCATTTGAATCAGCTGCTCTGGAATAGAGGTACATCTAAAACATGCAGAACAGGGGGGCCTGAGGACTGGAATTGAGAAGCACTGACTTAATACATTTTGTTAAACCTCTGTGCTTGTTTTCATATTCCATTTTGAAGTGAAATAATAGTGTGTCAAATGTTTTGTTTCCTTTTGCCTGACAGATCTGCAGTTAAACGGCCCTTCAGACAAGCAGGATGAGAAACTGAGACGGGAAGTGGGAGTGAGACCGATGGAAGTGGCTCTAAGTGAAGAACACACAAAATATATAACAGGTATGGAGGGCAGCTGAATTCTCCTGTTGAAATCTCACAATGTAAATGTTTTGTAATTATTTAAACAGAACCTGTAGTGCAAATTTCAGATTTTGCATATTTTTATACTTGGATTTGGGTTTCAACTCCTTCTTAAATCAACCCAAGAGCTTACAATAAACACCCAAGCGGTTTTTTTTTTTAGCAATAAGTTCATGTTTTTTGGTGTCTGGCAAATGAGCTCTTTCAAAAACCTCCCAAATCAATGGGCCCTGGACCATTACCTAGCAACCTCAGCCGAGCCCAGCAATCACCTAGCAGCCCAATCAGACGTCCCGCATGTCTTGTCAGCTCGTTTTACAGCTGTACAGCAGCTGCTGGAAAAGATAAGAGTTTTGTTGTTGGCTTACCATTTACAAACTTCTGCTTCGTTCTTGTTGGTCGTGCAGGACATTTTACTTCTTCTGCTTTTGGGTCTGATTCAGGGGCAAAAATGTATGGTATAACTGTGCATCTGTTTGAGCCTTTCTATTTGAATGGCTGCAAATTCAATGCGTAAACATATGAATTTGGGGTCTTGGCCAGCAGCCGCTCATTTGGATTTAAAGTGACAAGACACTCGACAGCAGCTCATTCTGAGATGAGCTCCAAATAGACAGAACTGAGAAGACTAAAATCTCGTCATCTAAGAATGATTTAGTGCAAAACATGCAATGAACATGTTTTGTGTGGCCCACCTGTTCAAGGGAGGCAAAATAAGACGACTTTTAACTTAATGTGAGTTCAGCTGCTAAGAGGATGACCTTTGAACAGATGTTGGTCCTGTTTTCTGTTATTGTTGTTGCTGAAAATACATCAACGGTCAGTCCTGTGCTTTTGATTGAATGACCTGACTGGATGGAGTAAAACGGAAAGTAGTCAATGCGAGCTGAGTGATTGTTGCTTCTTCTTTGCTAGGCGTTCTTGAAGAGTCTCTGCAGCAGTATGGCAGTTTGATTCCCATCCATGTCGATGATGTCGTGGGAAAGCTTCAGGACGTTTTCCATGAGAGCTTCTCACAGCCACACAGGTCAGAGATGCTGCTCACCTCGTGTGTGTGTGTGTGGGCGTGTGTGTGGGCGTGTGTGTGTGTGAGATGAACATCCCGTCTAACATGGACACAAAAGCTGTAAATGGCTGTTCAAGGTGGGAGCTCATCTGATAAACTGACTGAAGTTGAATACTAAGCTAAAAATAGCATACACTTTTTAAATGTATCTTTGTGAGCCTGCTGCTTTATTTTTGTTATTAAATGACACTGGTTTCTCTATCATGTGGTTGTTTAAAAGGAAAGCGACGGTCCAGCATCTCATTCAGACCTTCCAGCGTTCATCCGGATCGGCCGTGGCTAAAACATTCAGAGTCAACTATAAGCGCCATGTTTTGACCATGGATGACCTGGGCACTTTGTATGGTCAGAACTGGCTCAATGACCAGGTACAGCACTACTGCACATTACACAACACAGCAGCAGTCATGGTTAAAGGTGTTGGCAGTGAAGCCACAGGCTGCTTCGTTTCGTTCAGATGTTCCAGTGGCGTTTAGGAAGGAACCACTCATGTGTTGAGTGAAAACAACACAGACAACTTCTAAATATTTCACTAGCACTAATGTTTGTATCTATGGAGTGTCTTTTCATCTTTGATATGAATGTTTATGTTTCTCCATTGGATTTTTATGGATTCATCTCATGGGTTACATGATGTGCTTTCTGTAGATTATGAACATGTACGGTGACCTCGTCATGGATTCTGTTCCAGATAAGGTAGGTGAACACAGAGCACCTTCACTTTTTCCTCTACGTCATGCCTCAGACAGGGATCTGATTGGATTCCGCTCTTTAATTGTTACCAGCAAAGCTGCTGGTAGAGTGAGTTAGGTGACCAATTAGGCCCAGTGCATAGGGTTCCTCATTCAAGAAATAACCAGTCAACCTGAATCTTGTGGTGAGTCGTCGTTTGTTTGTTTGCTACATAGATGAACTGCTGAACCAATTGTTCACCAGTTGAGAATTCTAAGTTCTTCATGGATTCCTGGCCTGTCATGATTCGGAGATAAATGCTGCTGTCTTAGTGAGGAATGAGCAACCTGTGTCTGCAAAGAAATGCTGCACTTCATGTAATGATAGAGATGTACCCATATGACAATTTTGGTCAATACCTGATATAAACATTGCTGTTATGGCCAATAACTAATATTTACCAATATTATATGTATTTTCCGACCCTTTCAACGCTTTGGGGGGAAAAGAATTGCGCTTTCTCCACCACACCTTCTCTGCTTCAGTTAAACTCCCACAATCCTTTGCTGCAGTACTATTAAATCAGCAACCTCCTCTCTTACAACCCAGAAATAAATGGCAACAAATTTGAAATATCAATTGTTTGAATCGACAGATGCCGATGTAGTTGCAAATGGATTGTACATCCCTGCTAAATGTTCATATAATCATTTGGAATCTCAATGAGAGCAAACATGCTCAGTGTTTTCTGAGTTCAATGTTCTGGTCCTGTCATCTCAACAAGTTGCACTAAGATCATGTTTCATTTCTTTAGACAGGTTCTTAAAATCTTATAGCATTGTGGCATTTTTTCTTATTGTCATTTTTTTATTTTCTTGTGATATTTTTACTGTAAAGTTCTTTGGTAATCTTAATTGGATGTTAAGTGCTATACATGTATACAAATCAAGCAATCAGTCATTACATGTAAACTACCTTGTCACTGCAATAATGTCAGAGAAAATGTTAAGTTTTACGCTTAATTTATTTCTGATTCATAAACATTTAGATGCACTATGTAGAATATGTTCATAGTAGAAAATCAAGCGGGCAAGAGTGCCTTGTTATGACTTTAAAAATGTTTTTTATCTTCAGGTCCACTTTTTCAACAGCTTCTTTTATGACAAGCTGAGGACAAAAGGATATGAAGGAGTTAAACGGTGGACAAAAAATGTAAGTGGACACTGTCCCTCTTTGGAATGAATGTTACTGTTTCAGGGATTGTCAACAGATTTTATTGTGGACGTAAAAATGATAGAATGGGGTAGAAGGTTGTTGAGACACAGGCAGACAGCAGATGGGTTATGTTCAGATTACTGCTGCCTGGGTCTGGTAAAGTCAGGCCAGGGATCAGAGGTCAGTTTTGTCATTTTCTTTGTTTTTTTGAGGGCTCTCCTGGTGCTACTTTATTCCTTCCTCTCTTGTCAGGTGGACATCTTTCAGAAAGATCTGCTGTTGATTCCCATCCACCTGGAGGTTCACTGGTCGCTGGTCAGTGTTGACATTCCACGGCGTACCATCACCTACTTTGATTCTCAGCGGACCCTCAACAGGCGCTGTCCAAAGGTAGGAAAAGCCCCTAACAACCAGGTCTGCAGAACCTCTTTAGGGCACAGAAAATTATCTGCCTGCTGTTTTAGCTGTAAGCCAACATTCTGGCCTGGTGCTGTTCTATATTCAGATTCCATTGTAAAAGCCCATAGAACCGTTGTTATTGCCATAGTAAACAAAACACTACAGGTAAACTGTTATTGAACTAGATTTGTTTTGTTTTTATGCCTAACTTTGTTGTCCTTTCCTTTGTATCTTTCTTGATTGTTTTTATTCCAGCATATTTTCAAGTATCTTCAAGCCGAGGCCATAAAAAAAGACCAACGAGACTTTTTGACGGACTGGAAAGGCTTTTTTAAAATGGTAAATAATTCTTTTTGTTTTCATTCTCTTTTTGATTTACTGCCATGGTTTATAGTTGCTGCATTGAAGAGGGCATGAAGTTGGGATCGCGCACCAATCACACCAACTATGAAGACTGTTTTTTTGAACTTTTACAAAGTAAACTCGCCACCTCCTGAAAATCTTAAATTTAAATGGTCAATTTAAAATATTTAATTTAGCTTTGCTTACACCATTAATTCAAATTTAACAGCATTGATCTTCTCAATAAACAAATGTTAACTTTCTATATCTGTGGGCGGAAATGTCAGCATTTAGCCCCTGAAGGCCTGAGGGGCCTTAAGCAGCTGCTTAGTTCATTTATGCCATGGGCCGGTTCTAAATGTGATCAGTATTACATTGTGCTTTTTAGATCCACTATCTGATGACTTACTCTGAATTAAACAGAAGTGCAAATAATTGATATTTATTTAAATTGTGTTTTTTATTTTTTTTTATTTGTTGTTTTTAAGACTTGATAGTTGTGGGTTTGAGTATTGTTGGCAATGTCTTCCAGTAATGTAATTACCCAGTAATATTTTACATTTCTTGTCAACTGAACATCTTTTAATACAAAAACACAGTGAACCACCTCGACGCCCCGACCACCAGGCTTAGAAGGTTTTCTGGAGGAAACCCTGCCTTTAAAAAAAGAACTGATGCTGTCCAGTCCAGTTCAATATTCAAACTGGTACAAAGTTTTCTACATGTGGACAGCCAGCTGATTAAAATGGAGTCCCTGACTGCAGCAGTCCCTTCTCCTGACTGAGCTGGTAGCATCAGTGCATGCTAGCATACGTTGCATGGCATTGGTAGCTTTGGCAGCTGTCCCTCATGCTGATCATGCCTGTGGTAAGATTGTAGAGGAGAACTCCAGCAGAACTGTCTCTGTGTGAGCGACCATGTGCAGACACACATGGAAAAAAGACAGATATTGATTTTAATATGTTGTGTTTACAGCCACTTCTGAAGCAGAGCTGAGGAAAGCTTCAGTTGGCCTCAAATAGAGAAAACTGCTAGTTGTGGATATGACAGCAGAACGCCCCAGCAGGGGAGAGTAGAAGAGTGATGTTCAGGATTGAAATAGTTCTAGAATGTAGTCTGCTAGGTTCAAGCAAAGCTTGGGAAGGCACAGCTTCTCAGTGAGGAGTTGTGGGAGCACGCCGCGTTTGGCTGCGATGGAATGTGATTGGCTAATGTAAATAATGTATTTTGTATTTTACAGAATGTGGGTCGTCAGAACAATGACAGCGACTGTGGAGCTTTTGTACTGCAGGTAAGTTTCTCCTCTTTGGTTGTCACATTTGCAAATGAATGGCAACTGTTCCTCCTGCTTTAAGTATTGAAATTTTATGTCCTGAAACGGTAAAGTTTTCCTGGGACTTATTAGCTGCCAAGCAATACCAGGGAGACTGGTACATTCTGTTTTTACTTGCAAGTTAGAATTGGTCCAGTTCAATACAGTTTATTTCTATAGCACCATTTCACTATAAACATTATCTTGAAGCACTTTACAAAATCATCAAGAACCCCTGAGGGGCAAATTCAGACTCGAAAACTTTTAGCTCCTCCCTGAACATGGATCTTAAAGCCACATGGCTGCCTGTCTCACACAGTGTTGTGATAGTTGCAGAAATAATATATATTTTTTGCCTTTCAGGTGGTTTTTAATCTCATCAAATCAATCAATCAGCTCTGGTCAACTTTTAATTGTGAACATGTTCCCTCTGTGTTTGGACACAAAATGCAGATTAAAACATCTGTTTGGTCTGAGCACAACAGTAAAGTAATGGCCAACCAGAACACAGTTAGTTTGGGTTGAGTTCCAACCTCTAGAGTAAACAGTCTGTGTTGCACTAATCAAGCAGAATGTCCTGCATGAAAACATTGTTCTGGCAGTCTGTAATGATCACCAGCTACACATTTTATAAAAACAAAGGAAAAAAACATCCTAACAGATCATAACAAAATATGATCCGTTATGTTTCATCAGCTGTTTGTCACAAACTGCTTAGTAGGGGATAATTTTTACATTCATTTTAAGTTATCCAGAAGTCGTTGGTGCTGCACCACTATTTGATGGTGTTTTCTAGAGATATATTGAAGCACAGATATAAAAAGACTTGATAATGACAGAAGGGTTATAGGTTGAATTTTTTTTTTCTAGATCCAGTAGCAGGTTACGCTGAGCTGTAGCCTTCCAGCACATTTTAATAAACTTGTATGTAGAACTACATGTGAAGCACTTTGTGAATGACCACCATCACTAAGTCCTGCTCCTGTCTTCTGTTTATTTATTGAGTCTTTTTCAGTGACTATCTAAAAGCTGTTTGTGTTTCACTTCCTGCTCTATAGCAGAGCTGCTATATAGCTACCTTTCACCCAGATTCATTGTTGCAATGTTGTTCTCTGTTCTACTCAGTAACTTTATGTCTCATCTTTCCTACACCATCCTACAGTACTGCAAGTGTTTGGCACTAGGACAGCCATTTACCTTTGGGCAGCAGGATATGCCCCGACTAAGGAGGCAAATGTACAAAGAACTGTGCCACTGCAAGCTCACTCTGTGACCTTGCACCTCTATCTCACCTGGATCCTAACAACACAGAGGGACAATACATCAGTCTTTTTTTTTTTTTCCCCTCTGTTTGCCTTTTGAAAACTGGTTTGGCGTTCACACATCACAGCTACTTTACGGTGTTTGACAGAGACCAAGACAAGGTTCCGTTCTGTGATTGGCTTAGGCAGCTTGTCCTAGTTCACTTATCTCAGTTGAGACTGAAACATAAACAGTATGAAGGTGTAGAAAGACTCCAGGCCAGAAGCAGCTTGTCCTGCAGTAAAACCTGCTTTCATGTAACGATAAACGATCTGAAGCAGTCTGTGTAAGCTTGTGATTGAACACTTCCTGTGAGTTTTCCATTCATTTGATCCATCTCTGCAGGTGATGTTTTAGCAATTCCAACACTAACACCACAGAAAAGAAACTGCTAGAGCCGGTTATTGGACATTGTCATCTGTGTAGTACAATGTGGCGTTTTGATGTATATTCTATTTTTAAAGAGATCAGTCGGCGTGTCTTAGCAGGATTGAAACTGATGGAACTAATGTATTCTGCTGCCCGAAACCAGCTTTCTTGTGGCGCTTGCAGAAGGAAATAAGAACTTGTACATTTTTGAAGTACTCTTTTACCTGACTTGGGTGTCCGAAACGTCCTGCCTCCTCCAGTAAAAGGAATGAAAGGGCTCGATTTGAAAGATTGGATGAAAAGCCGCCCAAAGCAAAGCATATTGATACAATGGCCCGGAACCGGGGGTACCTTTTTTGTTTCATTTATCTTTTTGTGTTTTTATTGCTGTCAGTAAATGTGGTGATATACTTATTGCTTTAAACAAATGGTGTAAAAAAAAAACAAAACAACTTTGTTCTTTTGGAGTAAGTTCCAAATGTTCTGTTTAGTATTTCTTTGATAAAAGCCATTTTGGTAAGGACCACAACAGCTACACAACAGGCACCGTATGCCCACAATGGAGCTGCAGTGCTGCTTTTTTTTTCTTTTTTTAAAATAAAAACAAACTTGTGGATAGCTGTCTTTTTGTTTTTGCATTCTTTTCTGAGTGAATACAACAGAGTTGTTTTCTATATCTTCTACAATGGTTTATGGTTAGTTGAAAATAAAAAATATGTGACAAACAAATGTGTATTTTCTTAAATCTAGCTTTTTATTTATTTATATATATATCTCAAAGTGGAAAGCTAGGATTTTATCAGTTATTAAAAAGGCTGGTTTACTATTTTAGTACTACTTTAATTCAGTAAGCATGAAATTATGTCGGGAGGAAAAACATCAGCTATGCTTCAGCCAAAAATTAGTCATGCCCTTGAAGATTTAATTAAACTTGGATTTGAAGTGGTCTTTGCTTATGATTGGACATGATCCTGGTATATTTGCAGAAAATCAAATAGACAGTAAATATTCTGAATAATAGTTTACTAAGCAAGGAATAGTTTGACAGCAGAAAATATAAAAATACAAGGAAACAAGGCAGAGACTAAGGAGATAGTTCATAGATTGTGAAGAAATTTTGTTCAGCAGTATGACCTGAAAAGATTTATGAATATGAATCAGTAAAAAATAATTCTGTAAAAATTAACTAGTACAGCTGTAAATGAAATGAGTAGAGGTTTAAATATTATGATGGTCTACATACTGTTGGAAATCCCAGTCTTTCTTCATGGCGTGTGTGTGTGTGTGTTCTCCCTGTGTGAACACACTCTCCCTGGTACTGCAGCTTCCTCCCACGGTCCAAAACCATGACTGCTAGGCTCATTGGTTTCTCTAAATTGTCCTTAGCTGTGAGTCCATTTGTGTTTGTTCGTGTGTGTGTGTGTGTGTGTGTCCATGCACGTTTTCCAGTTGCACACTTTCTTGAGGAATAGAAACTATAAACCAAGCCCTTCAGAATGAACCTGATTCTGGTAGCGCTCCACCCAACTGCTCTTACATCTGTCCTCCATCAGTTCCAAACTTGCTGAGCTGATATTGCAAAATTCTCGTGCCATCCTGGAAACAGACCCAACATCTTCCTCCTCAACCATATGTTCTATACACAAAGTTGTGTATTGTCTGTTCTGTTTATGCTGGTGATAAAACCAGAACTCAACCTCATGCTAGACTTCTTCAACCCTTGTGCAAATCCAAACGACTGTGATATTATATTTGGTTCTAGATTATCTCACTTTATTTCCCGTATCTAAAAGCTTGACTACCATTTATGACCAGTTCTCCAAACGATTACACACTCCATTCCAAGCTACCCAACTCCTCATCAAACATGTTTTCTGTCTGAATGGCATACTCCAAGAAGTCCAGTCTGGTCATGGTTCTTAATTCACTGGTGAACTCAACCAGCTTGTGCTGTTCCTTGAAAGATTTCCCTTTCATATTTTAAATGTAAACTTTTGCAGCAAAGTCCTATAACAGCCTCATGCTCAAAAGACCATAAGGATAAACTGTATTTTTGATTAAGTTTATTTAAATGTATAAACACCAACTTGGTGGGGTTTTTTTTTTTCATACTCTTGTTTACTTGTACTCTGTTCTAACGTTTTGTTCAAATTTTTCTCTTTTGTTTTCTAATGCTCTTCAGCATTAGTAAGTACAGCTATTTGTTCATGTTTCAACAAGTTTTTTTTTAAAAAGTAGACCAAACAATTTGGACTGTAATAGTCTTTCTTCTATAGTGCCCTAAATGCAGCTAATTGTAGTTGTGGTACTTCTGAAAGTTTTCTGGTATTTCTGTTGCTTGTTGGTTGCTGGAAAGCTGACTTAAAAGTGCATTTACTGTCACCTACTGGACAAAGGTGATGTTTGGAAAAACATTTTCTACTAAAGAAGTCTATACGTTCCAAATATTGTATTGATTGACCTGATATTGATAGAAATAGCAAATTAATGTACAGGATGATTGGAAAGGTATTATTATACTAGGACCTAGTGCAGTGTTTCTCAAACTTTTTCAGGCTGAGGATCACTTAAACCATATAGCAAACACTCATGGACTATCTAACTTGAAAATTACAAAACATCTTAATATGTACAATGTGAAATGAAAATATTAGACTAACCACAACAAAGCCATGAACAACAATACTCAGGGCATTTTGAGTTATTTAGAGATTCTGAAAGTGTGGATTGTAAGCTTTACAATCATGTCAAACTCATGGGAATGAATACTACCAAGTGTTAATAACATTTAGGGATATTTGTAATTTAGAAGCAGAGAAAAGAAAAATAGACTTGATTTTTTTTTTTTGGCAGAAACAAAAGTCCTCTTCTGCACCATTAAATATAAAAATGATCCACCCATTACTTTCAATTGTATTTATCTATGTATTTAATTAATTTAATTGTTTTTCATTAAATAAAAATAATAGCAGTTGGAGTGCGAGCAGAGCATTATAAGCAAGCAAAGTCATAAAAAACAAAGAACAGTTTTCACTGAGACTTGGGGCTTACTGTTCACGGCAAAGAGCCGTTCAAAAGAACTGAATTGCTAGTGAAGGTGAAGGATTCATCAATACTCTCAGTCGGTATGACATGGCCTCCTGCGATCATATAAGAACTCCTAGCATTGTTTTCGTTCCACTTGTGTTTTCAACCTGTTTTTGGACTGTGGGAGGAAGCTAGAGCACCTGGAGCATTAACAGGGAAACTCCTTGAAGAAAGACGCCAGGCCAGGACTTGAACCAAGGACCTTCTTGCTGCAAGGCAACAGGTCTACCAACTGCACCACTGTGCAGTCCTGAAATTTCAATGCTTACTGCCACTATTTTTCTTTGAGAGCTGTACATGTCAAAAGTCTTCCTGTATCATAAAAGTTGTAAAACTCTTGTCATGTCATGTAAATTTAACTGTTTATATAATTAGCTTTACTACTTTGTTTATGTAGTAAACTAAGTACTAAATAAGGGAATTTCTTAAATCACATGTACATCAGTGATTTAAGAAATTCCCTTCTAATTCAATGTGTGCTGGAATTAAAATACAGTTTAATACTTTGTATACTGTACATAAATATGGTGCCTTGAATTTTCCGACCCAATGAATGCTGATAAAGTATCTGAATTCAGTTATTCATAAACCTTTTAATCAAGACTAGATCTAAACGTTCCAATATATAAACTAGTATTTAGTCTATTATCCTTTTCTGAGGTAATATACCATACCCAGAATAAAAACAGCATCACGTCTAGTTTGTAGGTCTCTGAAAACTACAGTTTTTGCTAAATAACAATGATCTAATGACTGTCTTTACTCCACGAGTTTCGTTTGAGTGGAAAAGTTAAATGACGGCAAACTGAAATCCCCAATTCGGGAGGTGGCTACTGAGGAGAACTGTTTCTTTAAAAAATCTAAATACCGCCCCGCTGCCTTGTGAATCATCAAGTCCCACCTTGTTCCTCCTTTTTTTTTCCTTCTACTTGCAAGACTAGCCAATCGGAAACCTTCGAAGTCGGAATTATAGTAGAATGACGGCGAAATCCTCCAATGGGAACGCGGCATTGTACGTTCAACGTATATAAGACATTTCTGCCGTTTTTTCTTTCTTTGGAAATATGTCGGCTGACTATGATAACAGGTTAGTAAAATTGTGAACAAGTCTTATCGGAACATCTTATTTCGAGGCTTATTTGTGTTTAAATCGGGTTTTTTAGCTGCTTGCTACAACGGAACGTTTTTGGACGCTTACTTAAGTAGCGTATACCGATTAGCCGCTTAGGCCTGAGTCTCGCCTCGGTGTCCTCAATTCAATGGATAATTGACGCACACCAAGGGGAAATTTGGTGGATTGAGTTTCGAGTTGATGGGTTCTTTGTTAGCTATAAGTGTACTGTGTTGTTTCGGAGGCCTCCGACGGATCTGTGATTGTTTCTCAGGATAGTTTCATTAAATGGCTGCCGGCGCCACGAGCAGCACGTGAGTCCGTTCTATCAATTGCTCGGTCAAAGACTTTATTTTCCGTTAAAACCGACTTTTAAAGCAGGCCAGGGTCCTCTGGTGCCACAAGCCTCTCCGTTCATCACAAAATGTCCCTTATGTCGTGACCAGCTGGCGGTTCGGACCCGTGTTCTGGTACACTGGGTGCACATGGTGTTGGTAGCCGGCAGTGAACAATACCGGTAGCACCGGCCTCATGCGATCTAATAAGATTCGCATCCCATTTCTTCCCACTTCGCTATTGTTATGGTTGTTCCCTGTTAGTGTGATGTGTCTGAACTGCTATTAAAGGATTTCGCTGACCTGCGGTGTATTTTTGTTTTGTCAGTCAGGCCAAAACTATCAAAGTCCGAGCTAATTTTTTTTAGCAGGCCCGTTTAGTGTGAGTCGAGCCTGCCCGTCTTCTCACGACGGTTCTTTTTATTCTCTGCTCAGAATTGGCCCATTATTTATCATCCGCATTTACACATGGAGTTCCATAGTCTGAGGTCTTGAACACTTTGCTCTTTAACCCCAGTTCAGTCGACGCGCCTAGTCTTCTTTCCTCGGGCCGACAGGAAAACGACCATCTTGAATTGAGCAGGCAGTAAAAATGGCGGACTCCCTCGGCCTGTGCTTGTAAGACTGGGGTGTAGTTCTTGTTAACGCGGCCTTTTTTTGGGAATCACAGTGGGTCATAAATTCGTATTTCAGCTAAAATGTGCCGACATTTTTATTATTTCTGTCAGTCATAAACAGTCACTTGTTTAATTTTTTGCTGTTGTGTGATTATAAGAAAGCTATCTGGAAACCAGTGCAGTGATGTCTTTTAATGGTTATTTTTCAGGGATAATGGCCCAGAGGGCATGGAGCCAGATGGCATCATCGAGGTAAGTCTCCCCCTTCTACCTGAGTCAGGCTTTACTGTAGGCTTTAAGGAGTGTTTACATCACCCCCTTGCTTTTTGTCTTGTTTGTCCTTCTAGTGGTTTAAATGTCATTGTTTATTGGTGTACAACTGAAAAGCCTGAGCCAGTTTATATAATTTGAGATGAAACATGTTGACATTTTAAAGTCACAAAACTCAGAGGTTTATAATATTTGGTTGTTGTCTCTTGCTCCTTTAGAGCAACTGGAACCAGATCGTGGACAGTTTCGATGAGATGAACTTGCGCGAAGCTCTGCTCAGGGGAATTTATGCCTATGGTTTTGAGAAGCCATCTGCTATTCAGCAAAGGGCTATTATCCCTTGTATCAAGGGTGAGTATCTTGGATTATAAATTCAGACTGCCCAGTGGTAGCTGTTTAATTTACTTGTAAAGGTAATCCGCATCTGTTTATGAACTACATCAGGGCTGCTGAAGCAGCAATTCTCAATGCATCAAAGGCCAATTACTGGCAATATTGGAACATTAATTTTTTATATGGATGATGTGATTAAAATTTGTGTTGTTGTAAATGTACAGAAGTTCAGAAAAAAAAACTTGAGGTGGCAGCAGTAATTCCTGCAGCTGTTGCTCAGAGCTGATCTGTTTCCACTCTGCTTTCAGGTTATGATGTGATTGCTCAGGCCCAGTCTGGCACTGGGAAGACTGCCACCTTTGCCATTTCCATTCTCCAGCAGATTGATGTGGAGATGAAAGCCACCCAGGCTCTGGTTCTGGCTCCTACCAGGGAGCTGGCACAGCAGGTAGGATGGGGTTTATGTTTTTGTAAAGATGCTTCAGGTATAAAGGCCTGTTGGCTAAGGACAACACTTCAAATACAGTAATAATGTGGCTAATCAAATAAACCACATAATTAATTTTGCCCTATTTCATACCAACTCTTATAGACCCATGCTTATCATTAGCAAGGACCGAAAGTTGACTTTAACAGCCAAATTTGAGCAGTGTTCTCTGTCCTGGTGGTGGAACTGGACTGGTCCAGAACCTGGACAGGCTTGGTGTCCTGTTCCAAGATGAGAATTTGTTTCCATTAATTAGAACCTGTCCATCACAGTGGCTGCTGGACCATGATGTACCATAAGTAAAGATTTTGAATTTTTTTATTATTTTTTTTTCCCCTGACCTGCTTAGATTCAGAAAGTGGTGCTAGCCCTGGGCGACTACATGGGAGCCAGTTGCTACGCCTGCATTGGAGGCACCAACATCCGCAGTGAGGTCCAGAAGCTGCAGGCTGAAGCCCCCCACATCGTGGTGGGAACCCCCGGCCGAGTCTTTGACATGCTGACTCGTAAAAATCTCTGTAAGTTATTCAATCCAAACTGCACAAATTTTTTCCCAATTTCTACTCTATAAGTAAATATAATTTGGGTTCTTTGAATATGATGTAAATTTGACTGATTACTTGTTGCAACATAAATGTTTAAGCTGTTTCTTTGTACCACATAGTGGCAGGTTCTGCCGGTGGTCTAAGGTGAGATCTTTAGGCTTGGCCAGGATTCAGAGGAACATTGCAACAGTTTTACTGAGTCAGCATCTTCAGTGGTTTGTGTTGTAGCTTACCCTAGTCTGAAGGAAGTGCTGTACGATGATGAAATCCATGCGTGTCAACTGACTCTGTGAGCTGCTGGTGTTGGGATTCTCTGGTTGGCGTTCTGCTGACCCGAGTTGTCTCTCCACCAGGGAACCAGAGACATGATCAGACGTTCATGGTTCTGATTACGGCTGTTTCCTTGCAGAGTGTCTGATTGATTTTCTCTCTGTTTTTGCTTGTGCAACGCCCAAGAAATAACTAGTTTACTGCACAATGACGATGCTCTAAGAACTACAGTTAAGCCTGACATTTTTCATCCCCTGGTAGATTTAATTTAACATTCAGATTTTCTGCAGGAAAAAATTAAGTTTGGAAATAATTCATCATTTCCATTCAATTATTTTCACCATTCTAAATGACTGGATAATTACTTGGTAGCACAGTGTTTGTACCCCTCTTGTATTTGCTGACTGGCTCTTCCTGTTCCCCCTGGTATTCTGATTTGTTTGACCTCCTTGTCTTTTAGATTGGAAGGTAATCCTTACATCACCCTAATCTGTAGCTCCTTCCACAGATTCTCTATCGGATTCAATTTGGGACTATGGCTGGGCCGCTCCAAAGCGTTAATATTCCAGTCAGAAGAAACATGTTGGTAAAAACAAAGCTTACTATGCATATAGGGGTATGAATAATTCTGGGCTTAACTGTAAATCCAGGTATTTAGGAACCAGAGGGGGAGAACCTGTTGATTCCATACTGTGAATTACTGTAACTGAAATGGCTCGGGTTGACATGTTCACTTTCTGGTTTCGTTTGCTACACCCTGCTGATAACTTCTCACATGTCTCTGGAACATTTTTGCAGCGTCCAAAAACATCAAGATGTTTGTGCTTGATGAGGCCGATGAGATGCTGAGTCGAGGATTCAAGGACCAAATCTATGAGATCTTCCAGAAATTGTCCAGCAACATCCAGGTAAAAGCAGCTACTAACAGAAGAGCTTTCTGAACAAAGGAGCAGAGTGGTGGCTCCGCCTTCCTGTGACGTCAGAAGCTGATGGTGTTTGGATATGTGCTGTTAACAGACTAACAGCCAGCTGCACCATTTAGATCCATTTACTTGATCCAATAATTTTTCCACTGTCATTCAAAATCAGATCAGCTGAAAACAGCTGCACCAGACATGGATGACGCTGCAGAGTTGAGGCATTTCAGATGCTCAGTAGTTGTCTTTGTAGGCCAGTCACAATGACATTTTACTGGACAGTGAATTGTCCCACCAATTATTGAAAAGTGATGATATTGTCATTTTGAGACCATTTTATACCTAATGGTAATAAAGGCATATTGATACAAGTATTCCCTCTCACAGATCAAAAACTTTCTGAAGAACATTTAATCCTGGAATTAGAAAACATTTCTTTTTTTTATATCAAAACTTAACCATACAATAAAATGGATTATAATGTCTCTGTAACCAAAATTACACTTCAAAAAATATAAATCATTCAGCTTGGATGGGGGGAAACTGGCAAAAGTGCCAGTTAGGACCAGCCATTAGGTGCTGGGTGTCAGATGTTTGTGTTATGTAAAATAGTGGCTTCTCAGTAATTTTAAAAGGGATCATCTCTAACAAATTATCCAAATGCAAAGTATTAAACTAATTTAAATTGATGTGATTGACTTGTTGCTCCTCTTGTGCGGTGCATAGCTGACTGAAAACTGTGTGTGCAGGTTGTCCTCCTGTCAGCCACAATGCCAGCTGATGTTTTGGACGTCACAAAGAAATTCATGCGGGAACCCATCCGGATCCTGGTGAAGAAGGAGGAGCTGACCCTGGAGGGTATCCGCCAGTTCTACATCAATGTGGAGAAAGAGGTGACATTTCTGTACATTATGCAGCCTGACGAGGCCTAATGTTTTATCAGTCATTCAAAACTATCTGGATGAGTCAGGCTGTCCACACCTTTAAAGTCTATCTTAACTCTATGGATCTAAAATGAACACCTTCAACTGTCTCACTTAAAAGAAAGATGAAGTTTGTTTTAAATATGTTAATCACAGGTATTAAAATGGCAGGATTATTTAGTCTTGTATATTTTAGGTAGGTGCTTTTATGAAACTTGTCTGTTGGGCAAAAGTTTGAGTCGCCTGATGACGTCTCCATGGTGTTGATAGGCATGCCATGATAAAATATGTTGGATGATAAACTGTTCTGGTAGTCATTGCGATAAATGTTTTTTGGAGACCATTTTCAAGTAATATATTTATAATGGCATATTAATACCTTCTCAGAGACCAAATGGATTTTATTCTGTACTTAACACTGGAACTGGAAGATATTTCAAATATCTAAAATTAAACACAACCAAAAGTAATGAGCAAAATGTCTTGGGAAGTCTGTGAACAAAACTGCTCTTCAAAAAAATATTCTAAATGGAAATGATAAAGCTCATTTTAATTAATTAGTAGTTGAGGCTGCTGGTAACTAGCTGCCAACATGCTTGCTACTTAGCTTTTGTGTCCATCATGGGTAAGTGCAAATTTGTCTGTTGGCTGAACAACTTTAGTTTGCACCTCTGGCTCAGTTCTGTTGCCGACCCGTGTTGGCTGAACAACTTTAGTTTGCACCTCTGGCTCGGTTCTGTTGCCGACCCGTGTGATTCCACATCCAGTCTGTGAATCAAAGCTGGGCCCTGTTGGCAGTGAGGCTGTAGCAGCTCACTGCCCAGAGACTGTCGCTGCTGCTGATCTAAGAGCATTTTGGTGCAACACAAACTGAATTTGGAGCTTTACTGGATTTTAAACATGGTGGTAAAGCACAAATCTTTCTGCTGCTCGAGAACATGGAACCAGAAGAGAAGTCCAGATGTTCCGACGCATGAGACAGATGAAATGGTCTGGTACTTAACAGGTCCTGATTGACTTTGTCTGCAGGAGTGGAAGCTGGACACACTGTGCGACTTGTATGAAACCCTGACGATCACACAAGCCGTCATCTTCATCAACACCAGGAGGAAAGTAGACTGGCTGACTGAGAAGATGCATGCCAGAGACTTCACCGTCTCTGCTCTGGTAGGCCTGCCAACCGGTCTGTCTGTCCGTCCATCAGCATCTGGCTGCATCCTTAACTTCTGTTTCCAACTCTTCCTCCAGCACGGCGACATGGACCAGAAGGAGAGAGACTTGATCATGAGGGAGTTTCGCTCTGGTTCCAGTAGAGTTCTGATCACCACTGACCTGCTGGTATGTCTGGCTGCAGTCTGATTGTATTTGTGCTGGTTTAGTAGTTTTTAGAGATCCAACAGGATGTTCAGCTTCTAGTTTCAGTCCTGTGAGCCAAGGTTCCCTCTCCTTCCAGCTGCAGTGTTGGTGAAGGACTGAAAGTTCCTTGGTATAGAAACTCTCCTGCCCTCCACTGTAGCTTAGTTCAAGTCTTTGATTCACAACTAAATGGCGGGTTACAGTCCTACTTTGATTTCTAATGGACCTTTTCACCTCTGAATTCATATTGTATAAGACTGTTGGCTTTTCTCTTGTGTATTTAATACTTGCTGTTTCCCACTTCAGGCCAGAGGGATTGATGTTCAGCAGGTGTCCCTCGTTATCAACTATGACCTGCCAACCAACAGAGAAAACTACATTCACAGGTGATTGACAGCTCAGTCAAGTCAGCCTCATTGGAAACTGTTAATGGAAAACACTGATGTAGATTTGCATGAGCGTATTTTCTGAGTTACTAAAGCTTGGACTGTTTGGTCTTGGGTCAGGATTGGTCGTGGCGGTCGCTTTGGCAGGAAAGGAGTAGCCATCAACATGGTGACTGAGGACGACAAACGAACCCTGAGGGATATTGAAACATTCTACAACACCACCGTGGAAGAGATGCCCATGAATGTGGCTGACCTCATCTAGCTTCACCATGCCCAACATCCACCCCAACCTGCTTATTTTAGAAGTGAAGTCCTGTTTTTGCTATGTGATCGAAATTTTAAACTTCAATGAATTTCACTGATCTGTAATCCAAATATTTGAAAGTGTTTTTTTTTTTTTTTTTTTTTATCCTTATTATTTTTTGCCTATTTGGAAGGATAGCTTACTGAACTGTTTCATCTGTTCACCATAGTTGTCATAGACCTTCATGCATCAGCTGAACTCTCCTTCAGATCAGAACTGCCTTCATCTGTAATACATTGATAAAAGCGATCTTTGGTTCATTGGCGTTTCCTCTGAAATCTGTTACTTTGAGGTCGAGCGATCGGAAGCATGATGGCAGTGACTCTTCATCACCGACGTGTTGTGGTTTGTGGATCCTCTTGCTGCTCCACTGCTGCTTGTCTGACTGGCTCAGTGCCGTTCAGGTGAAAGGATGGAGCAGCTCTTCACCAGGGCAGTGTTTTTTCAGCCGTCAGTGTAATGACTCAGCATTCAGGACGAGCAGCAGACGGCCATGTTCAGAGAAGCTCCAGTCAAAAGGTTTAGAGTAGAGGAATGCTGACGACCTGGTGGATTTACACTTTAATGCCTTTATCATTCTCATAGCTGTTTTGTTTTGTTTTTTTTTTTAAGGGGGGGAGGTGGTGGAAAGTGGCATGAAAGGACCAAACTACATATAATTGGAGAAAAGGCCATGTGTGTCACCAACATTTTCAATAAGCTTCATTAAAGTGCTGGCCATGTTTTTCTTTATTACCCCCCCCATCTACTCCTCTCATTGCTTCAAATTACATTATGGGGTGTTAACCTTTTTGAGACAGTGTATCGAGTTTTCTACATTGGATTCTGTAAAGTATTTATTTTAATGGTCTTTAAAAAAAAAATAAATAAAAATAAAGGTTTCTCCTTTTTAACAACATAAACTGGTTTCTGCATTGAAAAGCCTAAACATTGTTTTAATCCAAATCTTCTCTTGGAATATATAGTTATGTTAGCTAAATGATGGAAGATTTGGAACCATCTGGCTTGTATAAAGCTGTTTCTGCTGTCCTCCTTGTCCGAATCATTTTAGAAATGGGGGTTCTGACCACAATAACAGGCTATGGGCATTTCAAGGCCTTTTTCCTACCTACTCATTTGAATGGCACCTTTCAAAACGGTAACAATGTGGTTTATGTTGTAAAATCATAAAATTCAAAGCACAAAGGTTTGTCATAATGTTCACTGGCTGTTTTTCATAACCCTGATTCTCATCCTGCTCAGTTCACAGAAAGTAGTCAGATGATCTCAGAGGGTGTAAAGAATAACTAACTTAATATAAGCTGGTGCAAGTTCATTCAGTGATAAACACAATCTTGAATTCAACTGACAACACAGGGAACTGGAGTGATTTATGGATTCTGTAGTAACTGGAGATGTTTGAGGCAGACCAGCAAATGGGTTATTACAGAAATCAAGACAAAAGTGTGAATGAAGGTTAGAGCATCAGTGAAAGATCATTGATCTTATTTTGGTAAAACTCCTAATCTGATAAGACACTTAATAAAATGTTTTGGGCTCATAAGAATCTCATGGGTGCAAATATTTCTATTTGTTTTAAGTAAAGCTTTATTGCCTAAAATGGAATATTTATTTACTGGAGGCTTAATTATTTGTAGCAAAGGATGCATCTGCAGCTAAACTGACAATTTCAAACTTGTCAGCTGAACATCAATGCTGTGTAGGACTGACTGACTTATTGGATTAATAGTAATATTAAAAACATTAACAGTAAAACGTGATTAAGCCTCAACTGTTTTGGCAAATTGCCTTTTTTGAGTCTGTATACTACAGATAATTACTAAATTACCTGATGATTATTTCAGTAATTCATAACAGCTAATACAGATCAATAATTTCATCCCTATTGAAGAGTTGAAAATCTGAATAGCATCTCTGTTGAACAATGGCAATGGCTTTGTCATTGTTTAACAATAAAAAGTTATCAGACATCCAGACATTTAGTAAAAATGAGACATGAACCTAATATGTTTACAGCAGACAGAGGTCATATGGATCAATAGCTAAATACACTTGAGCATCATCTGCATAAAATTTGGAAACATCAAAGGCAGTTTTTTCTGTTTTTAATTGTGCTCCAAAATGTCTTGTTCCTTGATGTCTGGTGACCACGCTTTAAGTAAAATAATGAATCTCTCTGCATTTTGTATTTGCAAACAATTTTCATCATGTGTGAGGATTCAAATTGTTAGGAGTGCAAATAAACAGCCCAATCATAAAAACAGATAGGCCAGGCAGCCATATTGGATTTTGAAGCCAGACCTATTTATGTTTCCAACTTGTTTGTAAAAATGTAACACTTATTACACTGTCAGTCAATTACTTATTCAGTGCTGATTAAGGTTTAATGACTTCCCCTCAAATTACATTTTCTAACAAGAAACATAAAAAGCTAACCAGACCACAGTTCTGTTCACCAAGATTGTATTTCATTGGAAAAACCGTTTTTACTGAGGTGAGAATCACTTGAACACAAGAAGTTCTCAGCCAGCAGTTGATGTCGCAGTTCCTCCCACAAGAAAGGACTTGTTGGAACTTGGACTTGGATGTAGGAGATGTACAGAAATGTAAAAGTTTATTGAATGTTGCATAACATAAAATTACAATTACAAAATGAAAGTTTTATGTTTTAAAAAAATACCACTACTTAATGAATCAAAAGCCTGCCTTTAGTCCAGCGTCTTGGTTTGCATCACTCCAACAGCTTTAAGCACCATACTGACACACAGTCCCACCCAACACAGGGAGCTGCTGATGTGAACCCGGTGACCACGGTAACAGTTGGCAGACACGTGGCCTCTGTTCTGTCATATCTGCTGCTGCTGCTGCTCCAGCATGGCTTCACATGTCCGACCCAGTTCTCCCAGCTTGACCTTTGCATACTCAGCTCTGTTCAGTGACATCTGACAGTCCTTCCTGGTTGAGTAAGTGGAGCCCTCGTGTGGCTGGCCAGTAGCTACCTGGTGGGAGGAAAACAACGTTAACATGGCCAGGCTGCTTCCAATAATGACATGATTGTTTTTAAACCAGAGCTGGAAATTCGTTTCAGACCTCTGGAGGTATTATCATAAGGAGTGCACTGATAAATTGGGCCAGATTTTCTTAATTTTGGGAGATCAGTGATTGGCCGAAACAATCAATTCAGTTTATTTATATAGCGTACATTCACAACAAATGCTGTCTCAACACACTTTACAAAAAAAAAAAGAATAATTTAATCACACATATATTACAATTGATCCTAATTATCAAACAGTACAGTAAGCTCAATTAATTACTCAAAGTAGATTAAAAAGTTTCTATCCAAGCAAACCCAGCAGATTACAATAAGTCAATGACTTTATGTATTGTGTGTGTGTGTGTGTATATAGATATATATCCATTTTCTAACACCCTTGTCCCTAATGGGGTTGGGAGGTGCTGGTGCTTATCTCCAGCGAACGACTCGGGTGAGAGGTGGGGTCACCCTGGACAGGTCGCCAGTCTGTCGCACACATGTGACTTTTCAAACAAAAACCCGGTATCAGTAGGTCAGGTTTTCAAAGATTGGTGATTGGCCAGAAAGCTGTGCACCAAAGCATGCTAACACTTACAGAAACATTCAAATCAATTTTAATCAGACATAAGAAAATGACCAGGGCCAGGAGATACTGATCCCCCCTCTAAGACTCAGCAATACATGGACCAAAGGCAACAAGTTTTCTTCTTCTGACCTGTGTGAGGTAGCGGATCTGGGCGCCCAGTTCATTCTCCACTCGACTGATTGACGTCTGGAACTGGACCAGTTGCCTGTCCAGGAGGCTGGCGTTGTGTTTGTCTTTGGAGAGCTCCAGAACAATGTTTCCTGCCATCAAAGGACAAGATCAGACAGAAGAAATCAATCTAAGTTTACAGTGAGCAGATCAGACACAAATTCACTGCTACTTCATGAAAGGAGCATCACAATACCAACATTAATGAGCAGCAGTAGTAACTATGCCAAGTGACAAGGTAGTCACTAGTCTCAAGTTTCGTGAAGGCAGGACAATTCCAAGTCGAGTCCAAAGTCAGCCCAAATACCAAACTTTTTATATTAAGTCTTAAAAACAAGTCATCTGAACAAACATAATTTCATCAAAAGTAATGATTAACAATTCCTGGATTTTTACAATATTTTGAAAGGTGTTTTGTTTGCTGGAACAAGCAGTAAAAAGTCAGAACAATCAGTGATAAATATTAGCTTGACCAAATGAACTGATTTCCTAATACACAATACAAACCTGGCCTAAGATCATCAGATCATTAAAACAACATATGGAATTATTTATTCATCTGTACAGAAACAAACTTCATTATGTCTTATAAAATTAAGTTTATTTTATTAAACATTATTATGATGCTGCTGTCTACCAACTTCTCTTGTTTAGGCTCTGGTCCAAAGCTCTGAGACTCTCTGTGTTCATAATATAAGAAGAGAAAATTAGGCATGTGCAGATATGGAAATTTGGACTGATGTCAATATCTGATATTAATATTGCTTTTGTGGCTGATATTTGCAGATATTAAAAACATTTCACAACCTTTTCAACATTTTGGAAATCAAAATGAGCACAACGCTGACTTCACCTTGCCTCTCTGCTTCAGGTAAACTGCCAGTTATCCTGCTGCATTACTATCACTGTCACATGACCATCATCCGCCTTGCTCCTCCAGAAACAAATGGGAATAAATGTCCTTTCATCATATCGTCCCAGTTTTATGTATCGCATCGATATCGGCTGATACTGATTCAGAAGGAAGCCAGGTTCCAGTGGGTCAAGTCCTCATGGTGTGTTGGTCTGTCAGGGCAGACAGACCAACACACCATGTTGGTTTGTCTGCAACATGGTGTGGATTACTACTACAGATTAGTAGTGATCATTTCTTGTAATGAATCTAGTGATCATTACACTACATTAGTAATGATGTAGTTCCAAAACGCCAACACCTCGACACTTCAAACCTACACTGGATTATTCTGCTCTGCTCATCTGGATCAATCTAAGTAAGAAAAAAAGTTTCACAAATCCCAAACATGGTTGTAAATATTCTGCTATTAGTTGAGAATAATCTAGTCCAGGTTTGAAGAGTCTAGGTGTTGTAGTTTTGGAATTAGAACAGCAATACTATGACAGAGATCCAAAAAAGTGGTGAGATCAACCTTTATTGAAGTTTCACAAATCACAAACATGATTCTAAATATTCTATTAGAGCAGAATAATCCAGTGCAGGTTTGAAGTGTCTAGGTTTTGTAGTTTTGGAGCTGGAGCAGTTCTAGTGTGATCCAGATGCCAAAACGTGATGAAATCAACCTTTATTGAAGTTTCACAAATCAGATAAAAGCTTCACAAATCCCAAACATGGTTATAAATATTCTGCTATTAGAGCAGAATAATCCAGTCCAGGTTTGAAGAGTCTAAGTGTTGTAGTTTTTAAACTAGAGTCGATTAAAGAAGAGGAATGTAGTGAAAGATTAAGCGGACTCGCCCTTTAGCCATTTCCCGAATCGGAAGCTGGAATCGGAAACCAACTTCAGCTTCGTGGTTTTCTGTAATTTACACAAAACTCCAACAACCAGGTGTTGAACTTGAAGAAAAGAATAATGAGGTTGTTGTCGCATCTGTGATTTATTTCCAAAGCCCTAACTGAGCATCTTCAATGACTACTGATAACAACATTTCTTGTTTTTAATTGATAGTACATTGTATATTTACACAACAGTGATGTATTTATTTCCACTTTTCTCGGTTGTAGAAAACAGGAATCTCCAAAAGCAGCGAAAGCACATAGTGGTGTAGTTAAAGTTTCCTCACCAGCACACTGCAGGACCACCGCGATGTCCTTCTCCACCTCCTCCAGGACGCGGAGCCGCTCGTTCGCCATCCGGGTTAGGAAAGCGCTCAATGAACCACAACTTAATACAACGAAGAAAACAGCAGCCTTTCAATACACCAACAACCATCCACTTTAGTCTTTCTGCTGAAAGCGCGAGGTAATGACGGCAGCGAAACGTGGCCGCACGATAGTGACGTCACATTGGCGGCGAGGGGAAAATGGCTACCTCTGCTTGGATGCATGGCACCACCGCTATGAGGCTTACAGAGGGTCTGGTGTCGGTCCTCAAGGAACAGCGTCCAGAGTTTCTGTCCGAGGTGTTGGCTAACTACAGGGAACATGGCGTGTTTCCCACCCAGGTAACCCTGCGGCCTGTGGCGGAGCCCTGCTGCCCAGCCTGCCTCTGTTAGCTCACTGTGGCTGCGGCTGCTCCAGACTTTGTTGCTGCTTTTGGTGAAATGGGTTTAAAACCGGCGTGTTTATCTCTTCAGGGCGCGAGCGACGTCGCGGGGCTCGTGGGCTTTAGCAATGCTAAACTGAGCTCCAGCAAAACCAGGTGAGGACTGTGCTTTTCTCGCCACACTAGGTTTGATGCTGAAGCCTTAGCGGAGCTGACTGTCTGGATAAACTGCTGTTCTCAATGTAGCTTCGGTCGTAAGACGGATCCTTGCTGCTTCCCACCGAGCCGCCTGGAAATGTGTGTGAGTGTAGCGCTAGTGTAAAGTTCTCTGAGCGGTCAACATGACAGAAAAGGCTCAGTCCAATTAAAGTGCGTTTATCTACACTATATTGCCTTATCACACACACAACTCCCAACAATTGGCTTTTGACGTCAAAATGTTCCTACTAACGTGATAAGGTGACATAAAAGGGAGACGTTTCAGTGCACATGTCCACCTGGGGACAGTAGGTCAGGTGGATTTCATTTGCTGCTTTTAGCTGAACAGGGTGATGCCACCCTCTGCCCTGTTCTGGAGCTGATCTGCAGGTCAGCTGTACGCCTGCTGTCCTTCCCCCTCACTGCTACTAGCAGATAAGTGTGGATTGTTGAGTAGAAAAGACATTTAATTACTATTTAGCGTCCTCTGAAGTGATCCGAACACCAGACTTTATAAATTTGGAGGAGGGATCCAATACTTACAGCAAAGTAGTGCATAAGTATGATCAGAGGTGAAAAGCAGAAAGTTTCATGATGCAGTCAGTATTGGTTATGAGCCGACAGTGATGGAGACCTGGTCGTCTGTGTGCTCGTGTTTGAGCAGGTTCGAGGGGCTGTGCCTGCTCTCCGTGCTGGTTAAAGACAGTTCCAGTGATCTGTTCCAGCAGCACTGTCTGTCCTGGCTGCGTTCACTGCAGCAGGTCATCCAGGTAAAACACACACACACACACACAGAGAAGAGGAGACATTCATGTGTTGACTTTCTAAGTTCTAACTCTGTTTCTTCAGGAAACTCATGAAGCCATTTTTTATAGATTTTATTACTGCTCTTTCCAATGTTTGTTGTTTTTTTTTTTTTTTAAATAAGTGTCTGCAGATAATACTAAACTTAAACATGTCCTACTTTGTTTGTTTGGCTTATTCAGCTACACTATCATGAAATATAATCTCTTTCCTTTGTAAAGTCTTGGCTTTTTACATTTTTAGCTGAAATGTCAGGTTGGTCACATTAAAAGTGCCTCATTGCGGTTGAACCGTTCTCCCATAATGCAATGCAACCCTTCAGAAATACAGTCATCAGCTGCTCCAAGTTCAAACACTTAATAGTAACAGGATAACAGGAGTAAAGGTTAAATTTATGCTGCTTTTGAGAATACAGATTATCATTACCAATATTTAAAATGTAAATAATCTAAAAGCCAGAGAGTGTCTGTGGTGGAATGAGATATCCTGACCAGGCGAAAGTATTATTATTTTTTTCCT
Organism: Alfaro cultratus; assembly: GCA_903066825.1. Taxonomy (NCBI): domain Eukaryota; kingdom Metazoa; phylum Chordata; class Actinopteri; order Cyprinodontiformes; family Poeciliidae; genus Alfaro; species Alfaro cultratus. The sequence goes on along the minus strand of CAEFZX010004137.1, from coordinate 31,063 downwards.
AATGTGGTTTGGTTTAGACTTTTGTGGGAGAGGTGTTGAGAAAAATATTTCCCATTTAGAGGATTTAAAAGGCAGATTTTCACTAAACAACAGTGACTGTACAGAGAGCTTAAAAACCTTCTGGAGACTTGAGTGACGACTGGAATGCTGCACCCTATATCATACCATTCAGATCATATATTTTACATTATTTGGGTATTAATGATGGGTCATATCAACCTGCCCTAGTATATTGTAAATGTATCCAGTTATTTATCATTCGTCTGTGCTGTGAATGCATTTAAATCCTGACCTAAACCTTTCAAATGTTGTGTGCTGCTGCAGTCCCAGGCTCCATGTCAGAGCATCCAGCTGGCGGTCAGCATCCTGCAGGACCTGCTGCAGTACTCATGTCAGCTGGCAGAGCTGGCCAGGGAGGTCGGCCTCAACTCTATCCTCGGGATCTTGACGTCACTCCTGGGCCTGAAGACCGAGGTGACTCAGGAGAGATCTCTCGTCTTTATTGCACTGCACATTTGAAATGTTTGAATTTTCCGTGCCACAAAGCAGATGATGTGAAGAGGCGGCTTCTGGGTGAAGGAAATGATGATGTTGTGTTTGTGGTGTCAGTGTGAGCTTGCAGCCATGGAGGGGATGAGAGCCTGTATGGTCTACTACCCCAGAGCCTGCGGCTCCCTCAAGGTGAGGCATCCCACCTTCAGACCTACTTTGCTAAATATCGTTTGGTATTTTGAACAAAAACTGTTCATCTGACGCATGCTGATTTTTCCTTCTGCTGAAGGACAAACTAGGAGCCTATTTCCTCTCCAAAATGGACAGCACCAGCAGGAAAACTCAAGAGGTATGTCTCCCTGGCTATACCTGAACTGTCCCGTCTCCTGGTTACCCGGTTACCTGGTTACCAGGCTCTCTGCCTCTGTGTCTCCTCTCAGATGGCCTGTCAGGGCTACAGCCGCCTGCCCTGTCTAGGGGGTCTGACTGACAGGTCGGTGGGTACCGGCAGAGCCGAAGGATGGACCAATCAGATTCAATGTCTCCTGGCCTCAGCCAATGGCATTCTGGCTCAGATCTACAAAGGTTCTGAAACAGGTAGATTTTTTTGGCCTGTGATGTGTTCCATCTTCCACGTAGCTGTGATTTATTTTTAAACGTGTGTGTGGGCTGATTTCTGTTTGTCTCTCAGATGAAGCAGTTCAGTATCGGGGTCCGGGTGTGGAGCTGCCCTTTCCTCCTTTCAATCAAACTGATCCGCTGCTCCTTCTGCAGCTGCAGCACAGATACACAGCTGTCTGCCTGGCTCTGAAATACACACTCCGGTAGGAAACCCTGAGGCCGAGGGCGGCAGTTCATTCATCAATATGAAATACGTTTGGGTCTGGATTTACTGGCTACCTGGTTATACTTTAAGGAATTAAAATGCCCAAATAATTTTCTGACAGACATGATTAGTTTGACATAACCAACAGTATAAATGTTTCAGTCACACTACATTAAAATACATTGAAAACAGAGAGCATGACTAAAGAGCAGTGATCATGAGAGAGATGTTTGTGGATGTGTTCCTCTTATCAGAGCGGATCCTGCCTCAGCCGTACATCTGCCCGTCAGACCCATCCTCAACCTGGTGTGCCGAGCGCTCGCTGTCAACTCCAGGAACACGGTGAGCTCACACACACACAAACACGCTCACACAAACACGCGCGCGCACTATGTCTCTCTATTTTCACAAGGGCTTTACATTGACTTCCATTCATTTTGTCAGTCATTTCCACATCCTGACCCTAAACCTAACCATTACCAGTGCATTTCCAACCCTAAGCCTGACCTAAACTACCTTAGTCCTGATCTAAGCCCTAACTCAAAGCTCTGCTCCTTCTGGGCCCCATGTTTTGGGCCCCATAAGGAGAAGTGGGTCCCCATAATGTAGTATTTGTAGGAAAAACAGTCCCTACACTGTATCAAAACATGGCCAAGCACACATCTGCTACAGTACTTTTTTGCTGTAATGATGCATAAAGTGATCACCACATTATCTGGTGATTTTTTTTTACAGTAAGTAAACTCTCATTAAGGTTTCCACAGATTGTTGGGTTTACTACGTTTTACTGACTTTTGTGATTTGATTTGATCTCTGTTGAATCCACAGCAATCAGGTGGATCGTGTACTGAGTGTTCCTGTGCCGTCTTCATACTCTGTGGATAGACTTTAGCTGCAGTTTAGTTTGGAAAAAAAGATGTCAACTTTTCTTGAGGTTGGAGTTGTGAGGAGAATAGAGTCAAATCTAATTTAAACATGGCTGATTCTGTTTCAGGGAGACAAACCAATGGTAAACATGGAGACGAAGCCTCAGTAATATTCATGGTAGATTTGGTGCTATCAGTGTTTGAAACCGAAAGCTGGAAGATGTTGAATTAGTGAAACTGCTGTCTTATCAATGAAACAACTCAACATTAGAATTAAAATCCCAACAACCTTAACAGCTGAGAGAAATATTTCAAAGATATTTCAAACATAAAACCTTCCTGATGCTAAGCTAACGGATTGATTCTGATCCTGTCATGTTTGTCAGAGTTTAACAGCAGATGGAAGCCTGAGGTTGCTGGTTCTCCCCAGCGTTCACATCAGCACTCTGGAGGTGCTGGCAGAGCTCATCACAGTGTGAGTACACACACACGCACGCGCACACACGCATGTTTGTGTGACTATCTTTGTGTGGACTTTCCATTGACTTCCATTCATTTCTACAGCCTAACCTTACCCTTATGCTAACCGTAACCAAAACTCAATTCACACCTTAGTCCTAAATCTAACCCCTGACCCAAAAACAGTGTTTCCCCTTGTGGTTGGTCAGTGGGTCTCCACAATGTAGTACGTGTCAGAAAAATGGTCCTTACAAGATATTACAAACACTCACACACTCCTGTCTGTCCTCTACCTTGATCTTCAGAGGAATTTCGGTGAATTTTTCACATTTTTTGTAAATAATAATAAAAATAAAATGAGTTCTAAAATTATTTTCATCATCAATATTAATCACAACATGTGGAGATATATTCTGTTTTAAAGAGTGGAGTGTAGCTGATGGTATAAAGGTGATGATGATGATGATGATGATGATGATGATGATGATGATATGTGTGTGTGTGTGTGTTTCAGAGTGCGCAGCGGTATGGTGCAGTACGCTGCTGTAATACAGAAGCTGTTTTCTCAGATGCTGTGTGCCTGGACGGCCGTACCTGAAGCTAACGTTGGTCAGCAGAGAGCTTACAGGTACACTCAGCCTCAGCACTCCTCATGAACGCATTGCGTCCACATTAACAGGCTTCTTCTGATGTGGAAATGGAGACAAGCAACCAATCAGAATCCTGTTTATTGCTGTGGAGTCAAATTCACAATCTACCCTACTTTAGCTGAAACCGAGAAAAGGCTGAGAATTGGGGCCAGACTGAGACTGTTATTTTTATAATTGGTAGTAATGGAATAAAGTCGTCATATGATGACAATAAATTAATAACATTAGTAGAATAGAAATGTTTTGTTGAGAGTTAGCAGGACCAGAGCAGCTCAGCTTGTTTTTCCAAACAGACTCTGTTGTTTCTGCATCAGAGTCCTGCTGCTCATAACGTGATGCTGATGTACTAAAACATTAATTATGTCCTAATGGTAAAGCTGATATCAAAGTATAATTTCACAAGATGCTCGACATTCTTCATTTAAATTTTTACTATTTTTTTATGTAGGCATTTTCATAAAAGCACTATTTCATTCTTCTATTATTATGACTTCATTCTCACTTTATTACTTTGTTCTAGTACTATCGCAACTTTAACAACTTATTTCTCCTCCGATTTGTTTTTTCTCTCAGTATTATGAATTTATTTTCATGCTTTACATATTTTTTCAGAGCCATACAGATTATTACTAGAATTATTTTGTTCCTTATTGTTCAGTATGTCATCACAGTTCAGATAGTTTCCAGGTTCCTCCATTGAATTTTAAATTTTTTTTAAATTGTGTCTGAATTCTTCTGGCAGCGTTGCCAAGGCTGGTCTGGATATTCAATAATATAATATAACCAGTCTGAGATATAAAACCAGTTTATTTTTCCCAGGTACCCTGAATACCTTGTTCCTCGTTGGTTTTCTGGCCTTGTGGCTGACTTCTGCACAGAATGTCATTTCTATATCACATACAGTATATTCAGAGATTGCTTCGTTGCAAACAGCCTGGTGTGGATCAGTGAGCTGCAGGTTCAGTGTGAGCTGGCAGTATCTAACGCTTGGACTGTTTTTTGCAGCTCGGTGCGGGTCTCTGTGTACAGAACCTTAGAGCTGTGGCTGCAGCTTGTTGGAGCTTCAGCTAACGTCCTCCAGGGAGCCTCCAGCCACGCAGAGCTGCTGTTCACCCACCTGCTGGCCGACATCACGCCCGGAGCAGAATCTATCAAGGTAAAACGAATTTGCACATTGAACGAAGAAATCTGAGATGAAACAAGGCCATGATTTCTGGTCTCCCCCAGCTGCGGGCGGGGCTGTCGGCTGATGTGGTTCCTGGAGGGAAGCCTGGCCCTCGCAGGACGAAGCAGCTGGTCATGGCTGACCCGGTGGGGGCGTCGCTCCAAAGGAAAGGAGACCCGGTCTCCAACCAGGACACCTGCCTGTCAGCCCTGAAAGGTCAGCTGCTGCCTCCGCTTCAGAGCATGGATTGGGTCTGGTTTTGTTCTGCTCACAGGCTCTGAGCTGTTTTTTTTGTTTGTTTGTTTTTTCCCCCCCAGTTCTCAGACGCATCATACAGACCAGTGGAACGCTTCTAAAGAATGACATACACAAAGTAAGAATCTGCCAGAACTGCAACATGTTGGCTTTGGTCAAGTTCATCTATTTATTAGTCTGAAGCTACATCTGAAGAAGTTTTATCTTCAGGTGTATTTTTAAAAGATTGATAATTCCATAATAAGTTTCAGAATGATCCAGACAAAACGTTTGATCTAAAACATTAAGAAAATGTTCTTCAAAGGACTTGGAAGTTTAATGTTGCTGTTCTGTGAAAGTTGATCCTTCTCTAACTGAATCTGACAGGATGATGAAGCCAAACAGCTAAACTAGTTAACTCCTAGTTTACTGACGTTGGCAACATGAGATGGTGACAAGTTTTAACAGTTTTCAACATTAAAGAAGCATTAGTATATAAAAATGTATTGGATTACTAGTCTAAGCTTAAACTTTTCATGTAAAATCAAACAACCCAGAAACATCCCAACATTATGACAACCAGATCTGTGGACAGATTAGTGGTCAGCCTGATATCTGAACCAAGAACTGTGTCCATGTTGGGTCTCATGGAGTCCGACCCAACATGGAGTCATATGTTTGACGGCTTCTTCACTTTCTGAGTTCTGATCAAAGAGGCAGCATATTACCATTTCAGTCCATCCTCTGATTCACAAATGTCTTAAAAATAGTCTGGTCATCAATAAACTATCATAAATGATTATTTTGAGGCTTTGGGGTTAATTTTTGCAGCTGTAATAATTTTTTATGTGTTATCAAACTTGTGCCAGCTGGCGTGACCTTGGAATCATTGACTTTCTCCCCCAGTGCCTGCTTGCAGACAGGGGAGACTGTTAGTAGCCTTTTTTTTTTTATCTATCTGGAATAATGGAATGTGTTTTAGAGAAATGAACGTTTAGCTGGGACGATGTTTGTGGAAACTTGCTGCGGCCAGGCAGATTTCTTCCTTCACTAAGACACTCTGTCCTGTCTGTGCCTGCAGCGCCTCCATGAGGTGGTGCTGCCGCTGTGTGTGCGCCTCCAACAGCAGCAGACTAGCAGCATCACTGCATGTGAGTCTGTAGGGGGCATCAGTGGGCAGTACAGCAGCTCCCTGACCCGCCGTCAACTCTACAGGTACGTCTAAAGAAAATAAATAAAAAAACATGTCCAGAGTGAGTCAAAACTTTATGACCACTGAATAAGAAACTATCTGTTCTACAATATTATACATAGTATTTCATTGGGTGCAAATGCTGTTTACACTACTGATGCCTGATATATCTTCAACGGTAACGGCCGATGCTTTTAATATATGGCCATCAGTCCTATATACATATGTAATTTCCTGGCCCTTTAAACACCTTGAAAAAATAACCAACCACTGACATCGTTTCTCTGCTTCAGTTAAACTACCCACAATCCTGTGCTGTATCTGTCACATAACACATCGCCGTCCCTCAAGAAACAGAAATGGCAAAAATATCAGAATTAATATTGTCTATTAATATCGCCATATTTTTACTTATTGGACTGATGTATTAAACAGTGCCTACCATCAGCCTCCCAGGTTTGCCTCCCTCTCTGCTAAAGCCGCGTTCTGTGTTAACCTGCAGGTTGCTGCTGGCCCTGGTTCTCGTCCCGTCCCCATGCTGGCCTCCTCCTCTGACCTGCGCTGTGTCCATCCTCAGCAACGGCCGCCTGGACCGCAACCTCAAGGTCAGCCAATCAGTCAGCTTTTTCAGGTACCATACTGGTACCAAACTGATGAGGGAGAGAAATGTTGCTTTGGTTTCCACACTGGGACACAGCTGGACATGTGCAGCTGAGCCATTAGCTGTTTCAGGCTGACTGACCGCTGACTGACCGCTCCACCTCCTCTCTCCCTTTCATTAGGTTTCGTCTTTCTGTTCTGAGGCTCTGACCGTCTGTAACTCCCTCCTCCACCCCCGCATTCCATCCATCGCCCTCCCGCTGCCGCCACTTGCCCTGAAGCCCCCCCCCACTGCCTCTGTCCTGTCCGGCCCGGGTCCCGCCCCCAGGTTGACTCTGCCCACCCTGCTAGGCGGCCCCACACCCGGGTCGCCCTTCCCTGGCCGTCACCCGCTCAGCCTGGGCCCCAACTCTCTGCTGGGCTCTCTGGAGAACCATCTGTCCTTGGTTCCAGGGATGCCGGGCCCCGCCTCGGCCCCTGGAGACCTCTTGTCACCCCATGGCCAGCCACAGCCGGACCTGGCTGGGCTGGGGCCCCTGGACGGCCAGAGGCCTGTGTTTGTCCGCTACGATAAAGAAGAGGCAGAGGATGTGGAGATCTCTCTGGCCAGCGACTCAGACGACAGCGTGGTCATCGTCCCGCCAGGCATGCTGGGAGCCGACAGCCAGCTGGACGACCCAGCCCCTGGCTCCCAGAACCTGCTGTCTGCTGCGGCGGGGACCGGTGTCCCCCTGCCCGGGGGAGAGACTGTCGCCATGGTTCCTAGCACGGCAGCTCCAGCCTCGTTGGACGTGACGTCGCTGCCCAACGATCTGGTCCCCACCTCCAGCACCCCCGCCAACTCCTTCCCCCCCTCCAGTGGCTCAGTGGTCTCCCTGGTGACGTCGCTGACCCCCGGCTCCGCTCCCCCTCCTGCTGGGGGCCTGGCGGACCCCGTGGCGGTCAAGCCTCAGCTGCAGCAGATGCTGCTGCAGCCCCCGGCCCTGGGGCCCCAGGGGCCCCCTGGCTCCATGGCCCTGCCACTGCAGGTGCAGCTGCAGAACCAGCTGGCCCAGCAGGGCCGCCACCTCCACCAGCACCCACCTCCAGCTCCACCCAGCAACCAGGACTCAGCCGTCATCAACATAAACAGCACCGATGATGAGGACGAAGACGAAGAGGACATGGAGGATGATGAAGACCTGGAGGAGGAGGAGGATGGTCTTGATGAGGAGGAGGAAGAGGAGGAAGGCAGTGAAGACTTTTATGAGGGGGAGGAGTACGAAGACTTTGATGATGAGGAGGCTGAAGAGCTGGAAGAGGAAGAGGAGGATGAAGATGGGGACATGCCTCCTCTGGAGGGATCAGAGGACAAGTCAGAGGAGGTGACCAGGGAGGAGGAGGAAGAGGAGGAGGAGAAGGCTCTGGGAGCAGAAGAGGAAGAGGGGGAGGGGGCGGGGTTTAACCCGGAGGGGGGCATAGAGGAGCTGCAGAGCAGCAGAGCTCTGTTTGGAGAGGAGAGGATGAAGGTCCAGGAGGTGGAGAGCATCGGAGTTCTGGAAGAGGCAAGGGACGAGGGGGGGGACAGGGGGGACGGGGAGGACGACAGCGAGCACATGGACGACCCCAGCATGCCTCAGATCCTGTGTGTTACTGGAGGAGCGCTGGAGGAAAGGGCAGACAGCAGCCAGGAGGCTGCCCAGGCAGCAGGGGAGCTTCAGGACCAGCTCACACTGTGGGACCAGAACCACCAGCAGAACCCGCCCACCGGGGCCTCAGAGGAGGAGCCCACCGCTCACAGTCAGGAGGTAGGCTCCAGACATGGACCCCCACAGGGACATGGGATGTTATTCACTTTTCTTCTAAGAGTTGTTGGAAGGCTCTGCTGTAGCAGTCGGTGTTCCAGTGGTTCTGAAGAAGCCTCTGTTGTTTAAAGCCTTTTTAAGTTAAGTTCTATAGAAACTTAAATGATTATCAGAAGAATTCGACAAAATGCAACAAATCCTGTGGAAAAACCTAGTGAGCAACAGCAAGACCAGTTGGGTTCTTACATACATCTGTGTTACCTCAGTGACCCTTAACTCCACATTTCTCAGAAAAATATCAAAAATGTTTTTTCCAAACTGATACCATTTTTACTTTTTTAGTGTCTTTTAGAAAACATCTGCCTCATTTAGTTGGAAAACAAACTTCTTGGTGTAATAAAAATTATTTTAAATCTAAATCTCCCAAGAGTTTTAGCAGATCACTAAGACTGAAAGATGGACTTGCAACTGGTGCGGTTTCTTGTAAATACAGGAATTTCTTAGTTCTTCCTTCAGTTTTAAGGTGTTTGGCCTGAAGTTTTCCCAAAAGACTTAAGATTTAATTTCCTTATTGATCCTTCAAGTTAACAGTTTACACAGTATGAACAAATCCTACAGAAACTCAGTAAGTGGTTATTGCAACACAAAAAAGGCAAATGTTAGCGTTTAGCATTAATGCAGTCGCAACATTACATCTTTCTGAAATAGAATAAATCCATCAGCTGCAGAGATGATCTTCCAGAGGAATCTCGATTCTAAACCAAACAGGTGGACTCAGTGTTGTCAGTAACGTTTTTATTATCTTCATAGCATTTTTGTGATCAGGGAGCCAAGTGTTCCGTCTAAAGTTCCGTCCCATTCCACAGGAGTCTGTGGCTGAACGTGAACAAGAAGCTGGCGTGGGAGAAGAGGTGGCGCTGGAGGCGGAGCTTCAGGAGGAGGACGAGCCAGTCGTTGTACAGGAGGAAGCTGCAGCAGGAGCATCGGGAGGCGAGGAGACCCCTGCTGCTCATCATGATCCTCAGCAGGATCAGACCGACACGCAGCAAGGATATGAAATGCAAGCAGAATGGACGAAACCCGAAGGAGAACGAGGAGAAAAAGAAGAAGAGAGTAATACTGAGGAGGAGAAAGGGATGAAGCGGAAGAGAGTGGAGGAGGGCATAGAGGACGAAGCAGGACCAAGTCCTGAAAAGAAAAAGGTAAAGAACAATATATATGTTGGTCATATTTCACAAGTTTTAGATATTAATAGCTATTACAGTATATGTTTTCAATAAACTTTTCTTCTTTTATAATTCTTTTAAAATTTCGCCTTAAATGTTTCCAAACTTAGATGTGAAAAATATTTCCATGGAAGATAAAACAGCAGCTGAAACTAAAAACATTAAAGTCGCTCAGTCCAGCAGCTGGACTGGGTTTGGCTCTGGATGGTGGTTCAGGAAGTAGTCAGGAGGACTCATTTGTAATTTCATTATCATTTTTCTACCAAAAGCTGCATGTTAAAAGTCTTCAGTCTGGAATTTTGGTCTCAAATAAAAAAAAAAAGGCATGTTAATTTTGTTTCCAGAGACTTCATAACTCAATTTATTAATTGTTTCTGTTGTTTTGTTGATTTATTTTGGATATTTAAAATGTCTTCCACTTCCTGTTCCAGTGTTAAATGCTCATTAGAATTTAAAGTTTATTGATCTTTGAGCATGTGTTCTTGCATTATTATGCTGTTATTATCATTACTGGCAAATTGTCTCAAAACGACAATGTTATAGTTTATCGCAATAACCTCTGGGACGATTAATCGTCCAGAAACATTAGTTATTGTGATAGGCCTGTTTCTGGGTCTAGACCTAAACGTTTCCTAGCAGACTTTGTTTTTCTGTATGTTTGAAGATGATAAATTATTGGAGTTTGTCTGTTCTCCAGCAGGACGACGAAGCGATGGCCTCCATGTTGGCAGATTTTATTGCCTGTCCACCTGATGATGAAGATGTTGCCTCAGGATCCAACCAATCATAAACACTCGCCCACCTGAATGGACTGAGTCGACCACCATGGACATTTGCTCTGTTTTCAACACTGAGTGACCTCAGAACAGAATTGATTGTCTCCCGTCGTAGTTGAGCAACCAGGTCTTCTGGGATTCTGACGATGGTGGAAAGTGTTGTGCTCCGTTGTGTTGGACATGGAAACATGGAGGTTTCCTGTTACCATCCTGGATCTGACCAGAACTGTGTTTACAGAGTAAGAGGAGCATCGGCGTTTCTCTGGGAAACAATGAAGCCAAGACATGTTAGTCAGCTTCTCTCTACAGTCGTCATCCTGCAGGAAATGTCCACTCTTTTTGGTTTATGTGTACTGTTTAGTGTTTTTGAATTGTTTTCTCTCTGTACTCTGTTTTCTTACATTAAAGTAGTAAATATCTGTCATGGATTACATGCACTACATCCAGACCTGCTCTGAGGATTATTTCCATGCCATATCTGCACATGGTGGGTATTTCACATCCAGAAACCCTCTCAGCATGGGAAAAAAAAAGTTTTTAAATGTGCTAAAATGAAATTTGCTTAATATAATTCTAGTTTGAATTTTCTGAAATGACACTTAAGAGATTATGATCAGTTTTCACTGGATTTTTATCATGGAACAAACTTTCATTTCAGTATTGTCATGAAGTCGGTCCAACAGAACCCTCCATCCAGACTGATGTCTATGAAACACCAGCAGATGAGTCTTAAATCTGTTCCTGGGAATATTTTAGTTTCAGTGAAGGATGATCCAGGATGTCCAAGAGCAAGAAACAAGATAATCTGAAGTGTTTAAAAGGGTATTAATGTAGGTACATATTAGTTATGGGCCATAACAGCAATAAAAATGATTGGATATCAATGTCGGGGCAAATTTTCACATCAGTGCATCTCTAGAATAAACTCACCAGATCTCAACCTGTCAGTCACAGTAAAGCAGGTGCTGAATTGACCTCTGGTATGTTCCAGAGTTGTGTCTGTGTGTGTGTATGTGTCCAGTTTTTGGCTATGCCTGTTTCTAGGTGGAGTCATGAGGGTTGTTAGATGATGGCACTGCGGACGGTTCTTTAACGCCCCGCATCGGGATCCCATAGAGTAGTCGCTGCTCGCTCGGTGTTTTCCGCCATTATTCATCCCGGATGGATGTCAGAGGCGGAGAGAGAGAGAGGGAGAGCAGGAAGGAGGGGGTTTGGCTGGCTGATAACATCCGGGAGCAGCGGACGTGTCTCCTGATGGGAGGCGATGACGCGCCTGACGCCCTGATCCTCCTCTGCCTCTCATCCTTCCTCACTCTGGTTCGGATTGATCCAGGCTGTGCAGGAACAGACGGAGCCCGCCTTCTCTTCTACCCGCAGAAGGAATCCCACAGAACCGAACCGGTACTGGACCTCTCCTGGCAGACAGCTGGTACGGAACCCCGGCTGGGGGCTTTATGTCTTCAGAATGATCGCAGGAGCAGGAAGGGGCCGACTGAGCTTGTTTGTGTGTTTTCCTACTGGTGAGAGGAGGATATAGAGGTGATGGAGGCTGGAGGAGGTGGTGAAGGTGGTGGAGGCTGGAGGAGGTGATGGAGGCTGGAGGAGGTGGTGGAGGTAATGGAGGCTGGAGGAGGTGATGGAGGCTGCTGTCTGCTCTTTGTTGGCGGGCTGCTCCTCCTCTCCATCCTCTGGGTTGTGTCGGTATTAGTGATGGCTGAGATCTGAACCAGGACTGGGAACCTCTGCATCATCATCATCGTCAGTATGTATGGATGATCAGCTGTGTGTTTTTTGCGTAAGGGTGTGTGTGTGTGTGTGTGTGTGTGTGTAGGTGTGTGTGTGTGTGTGTGTGTGTGTGTGTGTGTGTGTGTGTGTGTGTGTGTGTGATGGAGTCCCCCGTGCTCTGCGCACGTCTCCAGCATCCCGAGATGCTGCTTCATTTCTCCACCGAGAGGCAGAACAAAGTGTCGTCGGTTTCCGGTTGTGGTTGTTTGCTTTCGTCCGGCCTTCGGTTCCGTCCGACTTTGTTTCTGAGGAGGAGGAGGAGGAGGAAGGAAGAGAGGGAGGCCGTCATGGGAAAAGGCGAGCCGCAGCCAGACGGCGGGAACAACGCGTGGAGAAGGGACTCTGTTTCAGTCGAGACGAATCTCCCTGCTGTGGCGCATTAGCGGCCTGCTGAGGTGTTTCCTGTCTTCTAGATGGTTCCAGGGTGGATGGAGGAGGAGGAGGAGGAGAGGTCGTGGTGGGACGGCAGCTCAAAATGGCAGATTCAAGGTAGCGGCAGCTTCTTCGTGCTCCTGCTCCAAACGGCCCGGTTTGCTGAGTAATGACTCGTGTCCACCTGTCCTGTTGGGAGGAAACTAAGGCTGCAGCCAGCCGCAGGTCAGATCAGACCCAGAGCCGTGGTTCTGCTTCTGGTTCTGGTTCTGGCTGCTGCGGCCCTGCATCTCCACCAGAACCTGCCGTCATTAGATTCTGGAGAATTCTGTTTCTGACAGGATGATGTGATGCGTTCAGGGTCACCCAGGAGTTCATGGTGCTCTTCATGATTCTTTTGCTTCCTCAGTCGGCCTAAGGCATAAGCAAGCTGAGCTTCTTTAATTTGTTCATGGTTGGGCCGCTTGTAAAGTCAGGCTGTAATAATAGTAATAATAAAATTAACAATTTTTATTTTGATAGTCCAGTGCCACTTATTTGCATGTGAATTAGCATGTTGGCTAAATATTTATAGTTAGCTTGCTCCCTAAATGTCAGAGCTGTTGCTGTGAACAGAACCTCTGTGATGTGCTTGGCTCTGTCTTTCTGTTTCATAATGGATCTCCAGGACAAAGGCATCAGAGTAGTGAATGCTGCCTTTCTGTAGCTTCATGTGATGGATTGCTCTATCGGCTGAGAGTCTAACAGTTCGGCTGTGTTGCTCTTCTTTAATGAAACCACTAACAGACTGGTTTCAGTGGATCCTGGATCAGTGCTCTGTGGTTTGCTCTGTCACCCAGTTGTTTGCATCTCACACTGATCCAGGTTCTGCTTCTGCTGGAGGTTTCTTCCTGTTACAGGAGAGTGAGTCCACAATGCTTGTGCAGTATGAGGGATTAATGCAATCAACTTTCCACTGTTGTTGTATTTGTTTATTAGGAGGGATTGCTATGAATTCGATGTACTCTGCTGGACCTCTTTAGTTTATAATGCATACTGAAAACTAACTTTGTGTCATCAGCTGGGTCAAATTTGAGCACAAGTATTTCAATGTGAAGATATCTACATAACGGTATTAATTTGGCTATATATTTATTTATATAAATAAGATCTATATGTCTAAGCTGTTTGTTGCCCAACAACTGAATTGATGTGAAGAGTTGACCTCAGAACACCAAGTGTCAAACATGGTGAAGGCAGCATCATGCTGTGGGGTTGTTTTGCTGCAAGTCTTTTTGGGTCGTTGCACAAAGTATGCAAATCCTTCACCCTCTCTCATCTAAACTTGGAAAACAAAGAGCAGGACAACAAACGCTTCTGGGAAGCTCCTCTGGACCAACAGGAAATAAATCGATTTCTATTAACTTGAACTCGACCAGCAGCAGGTGATGGCTGCAGAAGGTTTGTTAGGTTTAACTGGGGTGTATGTATACTTTTGACCTTGTGTATTTATGAACACTTACAGTAAAATTCTAACTTGTATATCTGATTCTTCAATGATTATCTCAGTCCACCTTGGAAAAAAAAGCCACCTTTACTCATCCATTCAGTTAGTTCATATTTACTTTAATGTGCGCCAACCTGTTACCAGCACTCAGCACTGCAGCCTCCACCCTGTTCCTTTTTATTCAGATCCCTCTACTGTAGTTCTGCTTCACAGTGCAGTTTAATCTGATCTGATCTGATCGTGTTAGCTTGTTTCACCAGTTTTGGACTTGTTGCCCCAACCATCCTGCTGTGGAAGTGGAATGACGGCGGGGGTTCCTCTGGGAACACAGCAGCTAATATTTGCTGCAGTGCAGCCCTGAAATTCTGACCCTGAAAACTTGGGCAGAGCACAGAAGGTTCCTCCACTGGTTGTGTGTCTGAGGCAGCAGGCGGAGTGCTGGAGCCTCTGGTCCAGTAGGGAGTGGGCCGAGGCGTCAACAGGCACTGTGGCTTATCCTTTCTTGTGTTGCCATGTCTGAACTGGTTCACATGGACTTAAAGCTCAGACAGATGACAGGAAATACAGACGATGACAAAAATAGACAAATTCTTCCACACAAGGAGAAAAGCTGTGCAGGTTTTGTTGAAGCTAACGCTCATTTCTCACAAAACACAAACTGAAGATGATAAATTTATCTCCTTTTTTTTTTTTTTTTTACCTGTTTCCTTCTACCGTTCCCACCTGCCCTGGATACAATGAGAAAGGTAGTAGGAGACAGGATGATGTTCTGTAATGTAAAAAATATTAGCTGGATCCACTAAAGGGGGATTCTGTGGAATTTCCTTGCAGTACATCACTTCTTTAACACTCTGTTTGAATAAAGAGAGCAGAGATCAGAAGGTTTCCTGGAAGCTAATGGATCAGTCAAACCACTGAGCTGCACCGGTTTATCTTCCTCCCTGGTGGAACATGCACTGCACTGCAAAACAGAACACACTGAGCCTGAGTGCAGAGTAGTATTTACTAGATACAGTATATAAGAGTTTTATCTTCTGTAGCACTTTACTTTTACAAGAGACAGCTACTGTGGTCAGAATCAGATCCACTCAACATGTTCAGTTTCACAGTGAGTGATTTACATGGAAAGGTAAATCAGAGTAAATCTAACCCATCTTTAATGTTAATGAAAGATGGGTCCTGATCAATATCAGGAGGAATTATAATTGTATTTTTGAGATGGGGGAAAAAAACTTCCTCCATACTGCGTTGCGTTACTCAAACTATGAAAATGTTTTTATTTCATTTTTTCCCCCATGTTGTCATTTGCACTGATGACATAGATGCTGAAATAGTGGAGCGTTCTAAGAACAATTTCAGCAGTAACAGAATCTTCCAGTCCTGATTCTGAGTTTATGAGCCAATCTAATGGAGTTAAGCTACTGACTACTCACACCCACTCAGCAGAACCCTTGTGTAAAAATTCGGAGGTAGATATGAGACTCATCTCTGCATCACTGATATAAGACAGTTTCATTTCACAAGAGGATCATGTTTATATTCACATCATGGGGATTAAAGATGTTTTTTATTATTAAGCCAAGTGAAGACATAGAGATACATTTGTTGTATATTAATGACATGAACTGGATTGCTGTCAGATCCTGTAGAGTAATGTTAAGTTAAAGTCTCTGGAGGTGGGTCAGAACTCAACTCCTTTTGATGCAGAGGAGCAGTGGCTCCACTGGCCAATCATCTAATGAAGGAAGTTTATGTGGAATCAAAAGGGAGGGTCAGAACACTAAATCTAGATCTATGCTTCTAGACTCAGTTCTGTCTTCAACAGAAGCAGCAGCCATAAAACGGCAGAGGAAAAGGTCCAAACTCTGGGGGTCACAGTGAGGGCTGCAGCCATGAATACCTGCAGCTGACGGCTGAGCGCTGGGAAGGTGGAGCTGTGGGTGGAGGTAGCAGGAAGATTATGTTTGGAAATGAAGCAGGAAGTGACGCTAACAGATATAAATCCACTTAACTCACATGAAAAGCAATATGTTCTATATGCATCTATATGTTCTCTAGATGATCTCTGTGTTTTGGAGCGAGAGCTCGCCTTTCTCCTCTGTGCCTCTTCCTCTGCGTTCTCCTCCTCCGTCAGACAGCTTCTCCACGTCTGTCGCTTCCTGCCCACACAGTGGGACTGTGGCTTCGTTAGAATATGGGTGGGCACAGCACAGGCAATCCATCAACCTGCCAAATCTGGACATACACACACCCATACACTCTACTTCCTCTTCTCTTCTTTCATCATCTCTGTCCAAAGATGGATTCAAGCTTTTCTGTTTCTTTTTTCCCGCCCTGAACCTCATGGGCCTCCTACCTCTACATCTGCCCCCTCTGTTCTCTTGTGGTCAACATCCACTCAACTATGCAGAGTGTATTTCTTTTGCCTCTCATGCAATATTTGGAATCTATTCAGCTCAGCTAGAATATTCACTGTGCAAAAAGGCTGGCAGGAGTGAAATACAGCAGGGAGACAAGCTGGAGGAAATAAGGCTTTTATTTCTGTAACCAAATTTCCATAAAAGATCTGGTTTTACCTACAAAGTGTTCGTGCTAATGTTCAGGAAAACGCCTCGCTGAGTTCCTCTCTGCAGTCTGTCATCACAGACAAATAATGTTTAAACTCCTGTCAGGCGTCTCAGTTCTAAAGTCAGCTGTGAACCTCAGACTGTAAAGTTGAGGGTTGGAGTTAGTTACCTTCTGGTCTGTTGAATATTTTCTCTACAAAACTGAACCAAAACGTGAAATAAAACAGGAAACTGAGTTTTTTTTTTTTTTTTTTTTTTTTGTTCTTTTCCTGCAGACGTCACACATCTGATGCTAGAGGATGGAGAGGCGATGCAGACTGCAGTCAGCCTATCAGAACGGAGCAATCTAACCAACGCTGTTCCAACAGCAGGGCTGAGAGTTTCTCCCTGTTATCAGGTGGCTCTCTGCTTACTGAATAAACAACCAGTTCAGTGAGGGCTGACAGTCCAGGTACAGCGATGGCTTCAGGTTACTATTGCAGTCAGTTTAGATTCCGTCTGTCAACAGGGTTCTAATCTGATCTGGACTTGAAGCTTTCTTTGTGATTAGTTCTACTGGAGACGGTTTTTATTCTTCTGTATTGTGTTTTTCTTCCCCAGTCCTGAAAAGCTGATTCTACAGCTGGAGGTTTCTTCCTGTTAAAGGGGAGGTTTTCCTCTCCGCTGTCGCCACATGCACCCTCAGTATGAGGGATCGCTGTAAAGTAAAGTTACTGTTAGTGCTACAGATGCAGATCTCTGCTTTCAGGATGTTTGGCCTCTACCTGTCAGAGTCACAGCAAGAGCAGAAAAACAAATGTAGATTTCAGTGCCTTCATTCTGCCGGTGCTCTTTGGTTGCTGTGGTTACAGCCAGAGATCCCTCAGCCCTGACCGGCTCTCCACCCAGGGATCCAATGTTTCTTCCCTGGCTGAACGGCGGTTCTGTTGGACCTGGTGTCGGCTCTGACGGGATCCAGATGTTTTGGATCAGGTCCTGACTCAGCAAAACACTAGGAGGAATAATGTCACTGAACCAGTCTAACCTAAAGCATTACTCTGTTCTGGGCAGCCATCTTGTTCTGCCTGAGTCCAGAAGACGTTCATGTTACGGTTCAGAATCAAAGTGACAACTGAAGAACATGTGGGATCCTCAACCTACTGCATCAGGATGAGGAGGCTGGGAAGTATTTCTGAAGAGCATAAAGCTGTCAGGTTGTGACACCATGTCACTGTTTAAACACACTTTGTCTCATTATGAAAATCATTTCATGTTTGAACAACAACCTATTAGTTTCTTGGTTATTTGCTACTCAATATTAATCTTTCAAAGCCCAGCCAATCATCCACTGTTGTTAACCCTGGCTAATTATTTCATGTAATGTGTCTATTCATGGTTTGTAAATAAGGCCTCAGTAAATTTGCCTGTTTTCTTTTATTTAGAGGTGTGTTTCCTTCGTTCATATCCTGTGTTTTTCTGAAGTAAAACAGCCTCCACTGTGTGTCACATGTCCAGAACCTCCTTTATTAGTGTTTCTGGTTCTACCTGAAGGCTTCAGACTGTTTCTCAATTCTGACCAGGAATTAGAAAACAAAGAGGATGCCCAAATTTGGGATGCGCCGTTAACATTCCCAGGATGGTTACCTAACCTTTTCAAAGAGAGAACAAAGTGTGAGAGCTCTGTGATGCTCTGTTTTCCATGTGTAGGTGGTCTTGCCCACTTCTGATTATTAATAGTGTTGGACATTCAGAGCCGAACCGAATCACATGGACTGAGCTTTGACTCTCAAACTGAAGTCAGAGGAGCCAGGTGTCTCAGTAACATGTGTGGGTGTGTGTGTGTGTGTGTGTGTGTGTGTGTGCGTGCGTGTGTGTGTGTGTGTAGGACAGAAGGTCCCGCTGCTGTTCCTACAATGATCATGTTGTTCTCATTTGCCTTTGCAGAGTGTGTGAACAGGCTTGTAATATTTCAGAAGAAGGAAGACTCATTTTGTGACCGTCTCTGTGTCCTGCTCCTCAGCAGCGAGCCCCAGTTGTGGCCGGTGGGCATGGTTCTGAAGGGCAGCTCAGAGGCGCTGTGTCCACCCCCATCTCTGGAGCTGCGCCCGTCCTGCAACAAGAGCCAGCCCTCCCCTCCTCTGGGCTCCAGCTCACAGCCACACGACGGAGTCATTTCTGAGGACAAGGAGCCCATCAAGTACGGCGAGCTCATCATCCTGGGGTGAGGTCGCGCAGCCGACACTTTCACCAAACCCTTTTTCTCATGACTAATTCTTGAGACGAGTCTGAGTGGCTGACTAGTTACTGTGAGACTGGGCGTCCAGAAACAGACCAATCACCTCACAGGATGCTGTGAGATCCTGATGGGACGTAGGAAACCCTGGGAACGTTCAGTCTGTGATTACATTATTATAAGCGTTATTAACAATATTTAATGTATGACTTTGACGGCACTGAGGCCTGATGAAGACGGGAAGTGGAGCTGAAAGTGGCAGCAACTATTTTCTTCAAACAGGATTAGAAATGAGGGTCAGACTGACATGACACTGTCATAAACATAATATGATGTCTATTATGAACATGGAGTCTTCCTGAATTTCATTCAGTAAAAAATTCCACTTTTAATGCAAAGTTGCACTAAAAGTTGCATTAAAAGTCAATTAAAAGTGTCAACTTTGCATTAAAAATGTAATTATTTACTGAATGACACTTCATGACAAAAGTCATAAACATTCATGTTTACTCCTTCATGTTTGTGACAGACGTTATGTCATGTTTATGACAGTGTCATGCCAGTCTTATGCACACCCCTTCAAATAAAGTGTTACTAAAATGAGTTTTGCGGTTTAGATTAGAGGTCAGGATAAAGAAGCAAACTGTTCAGATGATGAAGGGAGACATGCTGAGCACTGGGCTGACTGGGAGGAGGAACTGGGAAAGACAGAGAAGGTTCCATGATGTGAATCCCTGCATGGTGGTTGGGTCTGCTGCCACTAACCTGATGTGTGTGATTGTGGACCAGGATACCGTTACTCTGAAACCCAGAGACAAATTCACACTGCACCGTTTCTGGCAGGAACACAAACCTGGATCTTACAGCTGCAGTAAATGTATCTAAAATTATATTATATATTCAGTAGAAGTGGTTTTTCCCCCAACTCATTCTTTAGATTGTTATTGTTTTATTTCCGTACTGGAAGCACGATGTAACAGAATAACTGTGACTAGCAGGTTTGAGGATTAATTTGATATTGTTTGTAGCATTTCTATAATCAAAAGGTATTTGATCAATTTTCCTGCTTGCACATGTGAAGTTTATTGTCTGAAAATGAGACATACTGCACGGTCATTTAAATGATTCAGATATGTAAAACAACTACAGTGTTTGACATTCAGATTCAATATCAGGCTGGAGGTGATTAATGTAGGAAAACAAAATATTAAACCTTTAAGTTTACATCTTGTGCATAAATAGGAAACAATGGACAGACGATATAACATCCTGATTTATTTTTTATTTAAGTTATTTAAGTTTACCACAGCCTGATCTCGAATAGCTTTCACCCTGTTATGTTTTAGCGATTTTGGACTAATGACTATTTTTCTGTGAAATGCCTTGAGATGTGTTGTGAATTGGTGCGATATGAATAAACCAAATTGAACTGAACTCAATAGTAGTATTACGTATGATCATCAAGGTAACTCTCTTGTTCTTACTCCTCCCAGCCACAATGGGTCGCTGGCAAATGGTGACAAAGGTCGCAGAAGAAGTCGCCTTGCCCTTTATAAGAGACCTAAAGCCAACGGGGTCAAACCGGATGTTATCCACAATGTCTCAACACCCCTGGTGTCAAAGGTAGTTACCCTAAAATGTTCTTTCTTCACCAAAAAATATCAGTGGGACACATCACAATACCATGCAGTGACCTTTGACCTTCCTGTTGGCAGGCTCTCAGCAACAAAAGCCAGCACAGCATCTCCTACACACTGTCACGGAGCCACTCTGTCATTGTGGAGTACACACATGACATCAACACAGATATGTTTCAAGTAGGTTTTTCTACACACACAAAAAAAATCCTGAAACAGGTTGACCAGGTGTAGTGTTTCCATTCAGAAAACAGAATCGAAAACAGAACTAATCCTGTTAGAATGTCCATAGACACACTTACATGCTTCAAAGATGTGAGGGGTTGTGTGTGTGTTAAACCAGTGTTTCCCGTTCCTGGTCCTCAAGGCTTCACTGCCCTGGTCCATGTTTTAGGTATTTCCTTGCTTCAGTCCAGCTGATTTCAATTGATGACTGATTAACAGGCGTTTGTTGAACTGCAATCAGTTGAATCAGGCACATTAAAGCAGGGAAACCTCTAAAACATGTAGGACAGTGAGCCTTGAGGACCAGGGTTGAAACAGTTACGTTTTAGGACTGTGGGAGGAAGTCAGAGTTCCCTGAGAGAGCCTGCAAACCTGCAGAAAGATTGGAACCCAGAACCTTCCTACTGCAAGGCAGCAATGCTACCAAGTTCACCGCCGAGCAGCTCCAAACAAAGAGTCATTCTGTACTAAAATAAATTGTGTATCAAAACAAACGTGGATCTAGGGCACATAAAAGCTGTTTTTTTTTTCTTTTTCGTGTCTGGATGTAATGAGTAGCTGCACTGGAAAGGATCTGACTGTGTGGTCATTCTGCAGGATTGGTTGCTATGGATTCGCACCTCTTTCTGCTCTGTCAGCTTCAGTCTGGTCACGCCTTTGTTGAAGTTTACCTGTGTTATTATTACTGACCACATTAGCCTCGACGCCTTTACAAAAAACAACTTCACTGGTTCCAGAGTAAAACAGAACACTCAGAACTTTGAATCTGGAAAGCAGGATGGAAGAGAATGAATGTTTTGCAGCACAGCTGCTGGAAGAGATACCACAGCTTAGGTCAATGAACACTGTAAAAACACAACATCTTACCAAGTATTTTAGGTCTAGTTTCTAGCTTCACTAGAAGTTTTGTTTTATTACACTTGAAATAAGTGTAATAAAACAGTGTTACTAGTTACTTGTAAGTGCTACTTACAAGTAACTTTTCAGCAAGAAATAAGAGCTTGTTTAAATGAGTAATTCCTTAATAATGATTACAAATGTTCTAGTTCCATTGGCAGTTTATAATAATATTCAATTTCATTTATAAAGCCCTTTATCTCTCCAATTGAAATCTCAAAGCACTCATTCACACACTGATGATGGCAAACGACTGGACTATAAAACACCAGCAGGTCGGGTGGGGAGCCACCGTCACTTATTTCACTTATTTCACTTTATTCTACCTATAACATGGGAAAAATGTCCCATGTTATAATAATCTGCGAATGGAACTAGAATTTTTTCATCAATATTAAGGAATTACTGACTTAACCAAGCTCCAATTTCTTGCTGAAAAGTTCATCTTACTTCATGTGTTCTAAGATATTTGTGGTAGAAACTAGATAAAAATACTTAATAAGACTTTGTGTTTTTGCAGCGACTGGGCCAGTTCATGACGATTTTCACACAAATGAGTATTTTTGAGTTCAATTTTTGGTATCAGTTATGCCAAAATAACGATTATTTAGACAACTCTGTCTGGCTTCCCTCAGATCGGCAGATCTACAGAGAGCATGATTGACTTTGTGGTCACGGACACGGCAGGCGGCAGCAGCGGCGGCCACGGTGGGGGTGCAGCAGGGGAGGGTGGTGGTGGAGGTCAGTCGGCCCAAAGCACCATCTCACGCTACGCCTGTCGCATCATGTGTGAACGCAGTGCTCCCTATACGGCCCGCATCTACGCCGCTGGCTTCGACTCCTCCAAAAACATCTTCCTAGGGGTCAGTTTCTGCCTTTCTCCTGGTGAAGCAGAAAGTCAACGAATATCTATTTTTAGATATTTGAATATTTCTATTCATTGCCAAAGTATGGATTATGTTCAATATAGAAAGAGAAGAGCAACATTTGCAGTTTTAGCTATATCCCAACAGTGTGTGTGTTAAATGTTAGGAACGGGCTGCCAAATGGAGGACCTCAGACGGCCTGATGGACGGCCTGACCACCAATGGGGTTCTGGTGATGCACCCGGCCGGAGAGTTTGTGTCTGAACCTGCTCCAGGTGTGTGGAGGGAAATCTCAGTGTGTGGTAACGTGTTCGCCCTGAGGGAGACCCGCTCGGCCCAGCAGAGGGGGAAACTGGTGAGATGAAGAATACAAACCACTGCCTCTGATTAACTGTGCATGTAAAACCAGATACACTTTATAAAAACAGTTTTTCTCACTTGCTGAAATGATCTCAGATGGAAATTTCAGTTATGATTACCACATTTATTTTCATTTACAACAAAACATATGTCATAAGTTTCTTTAAACTCAAATGTTTGCACACACTGAGTTAGATGTGAGTTAAATGGAGGAACTACTTGTGTTTTGAGTCAGAGGTGAGAGGTGAGCATGTGCTGCTGTGAAATGTTCAACGAAGCCTGAGATCTGAAGAAGACTGTGAGCTTCTTCAGATGAAGCTGGAAACAAGAGTTCAGTTTTCCTCAGTGTGAAGAACCAGGAACCAACATGAACTGAAAAGCCATGCCTTCACTGAAAAATCACCGTAAGAAACCTTATTGCAATTCACGAGAGAACAGAGACCAAGACCTTAATTATAGCTATAAATATATATAAGCCCCAAATTATTCATAATTATTTTTATTCAGCCAAGAAGTTTGATTCTGATCAGGAAAAGAAATGACACAATTGAAAGGGAGTATCAATTTTTAATAATAAATCCATCAGTTTCTATTCACATGCATTTAAAATGGCATGTCATAAATGATTGACTTTACAGTAATCAAAGCCTTCTTGTGTGTTTTCAATCATTTATTCTTGGTGATAAGCTCCAAGCCGTTGGAAGGTCTCTGTGCTATCACCCTAATCTTTACTGCAAAACATTAATACTGAGTTAAAACCAACATGTTGGTCAAATTAAAGATTACTTTAAACCTGGCAGAAGTACGGGTAACTGTGACCATAACTGTAGTTTATAATGCAGACCTTAAAAAGATGCATCTAAACTGAGTTGACTGAGCAGAACAAACCATCAGTTCTAAACACCTTGAGGACGATGCAGGGATAAGATTAAGAAGATTATTGGTTTGGACAGTGATGCTCTTTTCTAACAATGTTTTTCTACCTCTTCGTCTTCCTCTGGTCTTGTTTTAGGTTGAAAACGAGTCAAACACTCTCCAGGATGGTTCTCTCATTGACCTGTGTGGGGCCACCCTGCTTTGGCGGACTCCTGCCGGACTGCGCCACATTCCCACCCTCAAGCAGCTGGAGTCCCTTCGGCAGGAGCTGAACGCCGCTCGGCCCCAGTGCCCCGTTGGCTTCAATACCCTGGCCTTCCCCAGCCTGGCCCAGCGCGAGATTGTCGACAAGAAGCAGCCCTGGGTCTATGTCAACTGTGGCCACGTGCACGGATACCACAACTGGGGCTATCGCAAGGAGAAAGGGCCCACCAGCCCGGGGGGCACAGCACCAGCCGGCACTGGTGAGAGAGAGTGTCCAATGTGCAGGAGGGTGGGCCCCTATGTGCCTTTGTGGTTAGGCTGTGAGGGCGGATTGTACTTGGACGCCGGCCCCCCCACACATGCCTTCTGCCCCTGTGGCCATGTGTGCTCTGAAAAGACAGTAGGGGGATGGAGCCAGATCCCGCTGCCCCACGGCACGCATGCCTTCCACGCTGCCTGTCCCTTCTGCGGTACTTGGCTGACGGGGGAGCAGGGCCACGTCAAACTCATCTTCCAGGGGCCCGTCGACTGAGGCTCACACACACACACAAACACACGCCTCTCCCATGATGAAGGACTTCAGTGAATGACTGGTGACTAAGGACTGTGTTCTTGAGCAAAAATGTGAATGCGCTGATGTACAGGAAGATGACTCCTTCCGTGATAAAACTAAAAGCAATAGTAGATGCCAAGGCTTTGAATGGAAGAGCTGTCTGGAGAAAATGTAAATAAATAGTGTTGAATTGAATCATGGTCTTTTAATATCATTTGCTCTGTGCTACCCTTGAATCAGTGAGGCACTGCCTGGATGAAGTAACCTGGTTCAGCTGTGGGACGTATGAAGGAAAACAGAGTGTCAAACTAGAAGGGGCTTCAGAATAATTTGGGATATAGTAGAATTATGGTGTAACAGGACTCAGCATACTGGAACATCCCCACCTTATGTGACAAAATACACATTTCTATTGTTCTGATTTTATTTTGTTTTCCAGAAAATGCCACACTGGTACACTGTTGCTTCCATTTCAATGGTTGCTGTTTCAGTCAGGAATGGGTCTCTGTTGGGCTTAGATATTTCCTGAGCAACAGCATTCAGAAACTAATTATGGTAAGTCTCACTTTGTGAACAGTAAGGTCAGATTTCTGTGTCTTTGAGGCCTGCCATATGGGGTGCCTGTTGTCAAGGTACATAAATTAACAGCAATATTTTGGTTTACTTGTCATAAGAGAAAAAAAAATTGTTAATTTTTCAAAGGAATCCTAATAAAATAATAAAAAAAAAGTCACAGTTAAATATTTAATTCACAACCTAATTATTGGGTTTGTAAATAAAATTTTTAGTTTAGAAATTAGATGTTTGGCTTTGAAAGTAATGATCTTGGAGCTAAATATTTAGCTTGCTAACTAAATATTTCATTTGCAAGCTAAATATTTATCTAGTGAATTAATTATTTGGAGCTGTGACATTTAGAAATGTATTAACAGCACAATCGAAATATGACTTTGAAAAATGAACCCGTGTTTTCTCCTAATGAAACATAAAGGGAACGGGTGCAGACAGCGCCCCCTTCAGACTGAGGGCAAGTCCCACCAGGAGCTGCTGCAGCAGCAGCTGGGTTTACACACACACACACGCATACACACACACATTAAATCAACACAGGCTGAATAAACCAACATATTGCTGTTAGTGTTTTTACTATGTAACTTTACAATCGGCACCCCATAATACCAGCAGTGCAGACACTGCTAAGACATGTGACACAGCTTGTTATCCTGTGTTACTAAAAATAAGTGAAGGTCACCTGCAGCCCCCTCAACCCTCTGCAGGAGGAGAGCGAGCGCACATGACTCTTAAAGCTTGATTTTGTTCCAACTTACGCCCTTCCATATATCCAAGGTGAACAGGCTTTTTAAGGCTGTTGTGGGCCATGAAGTCTGGATCTGGATGCTACCAGTGGGAGCAAAAGCGAGTATGAAATGTCCTGTGGGTTTTATTTGCCATGTCAGCAGTGATTCACTGTGGAGACGCTCCCTGCACACAGGTGAGCGACTCCAGGCAGAACAAAGCAAGGACATCGGTGACAGGGACCCTGCTGTGATCCACAGACAGAGTTAGGAGACAGTTCAGACCGGATTTCCAATCATTGTTTTTCAGAATTTTATTACATACATCTTTTTAATATGTACAGAAAGAAACATGATCAAACTCTGCAGTAAGACAAAACCAAAGGGGACAAGCCAAACAAGACAAAAAAATGACAACAGCTGGTGTTTTTTAACCAACACCGTCTAATGACTGCCTTTGCTGCATTTAACTATTAAAAAGCAATAAAGAATTGTGCAAACGACACAGAATACCCCCTTAATCAAAACAATCCAAAGTGAAAAGTAAAAAAAAAAAAAAGTAAATGCAGACCACATTCATGAGCAAACCACCCCCCCACCCTTTCTATTAAACACCACCTGATCAGCACCCCCACCTCCTACTTCCATTCAGTAAACAGTATAGGATTCAATGAATACACCAAAACCAGCAGCCCAGAATACAAAGACTGGCTGAAAATATAGACATGTAATCAAAGCCCAAACTTCCTTGTGTGAGAGTTAGACAAAGTTTTATTCATGATTTCTAGTTGTGCATCTACATGTGAGAACGGCGTGATGCTGTGATGGGGAGGGGTACCCACCGACTGCTCAAGCTTTATTCAACATCAGATTCAACCTGACAGAAACCCCACCCCAGAGGATGACAGGCGGCCAGCAACAGCGCTGAACCAGATCAGTTGGTGCCTTTGACCACTAGGGGTCTCCTACGTCCGGGTGTTTCTGGGTAGCGCCAGCTGTGGGACGGAAGGGAAAATCAGGGAGTTCATATCCGGTCAGCAAACCAAGACCAGTCAGTCCCTGAAACTCCAGAGGAAGTTGCCAAGGATGAAGCTAACAGCATCACTACCACTAAGAGAAGGAGATAGGAGCTCTGGAGGACAACGGCAGAAAACCTCCAGTTCTAGTTTACAGCAGGAGGATGAGAGCTTCTAGAAGACAGTTCACTTATTGCAGAGGAACGCTGGTTCCTCCCTTCTGGTTCCTCCCTTCTGGTTCCCCTGAAGTCCACTAAGACATAGCTATCAGTTCTAACATCGCTCAGAGCTCTAGGCTTGGAAACAGACTCCTAACCCTCCGATCCTACAATACCAACATGAGAGTGAGAACTGGTGAGTCCAGCTGGAATGTCCTCCGGTCCGTTCTGACTCCTCCTAGGTTCTCAGGCCTTGCTGTCAAACCTTCCTACAACAGACTGAAAAAACTTCTGACCCCAACTCTCCAGGTGGATCACCTCCAGATAATTATCATCATCTAACAAGATTAGATAAAAGTTTGTTGTATCTAATATTAACCAGAAAAAGGTGGGAAGCTGGAAGTTAAATAGGAAGGTCTGGCTGCCCAAGATAACTGAACTCTAAGACAATCTCTATAAATGATACACATCTGTGAACGAGCGTGAATAGTTATCATGCTGTTTTCTCAAAACGATCACAGCTCATTTGACGAGGGACTATGGGTTCAACAACTGTGTCCCAAACAACGGAGTCGGAAAGGTCGTCTCGGCAACAGTACCGCAGACGCATCTGTAGCTTCAGATGTTATCCAGAAATCTTATTGGGCCGATATCAACAAAACCCCAACAATGATGAAGCTGATGAAGTGTTTCCCCTTCTTCTAATGCTATAATCTATAAGGAATAACGCCACCTGCTGACAGAAACACTTAGTGTCTCGATGTTCAGTCTTCAATGAAAAGCTAATGCCATAGATTCCAGTCTCCACTGGGCCTGGGCGGATAAGGATGGTGCTATCCATGGTGCTAAGGGTGGATGGCACCATCTTTATCCGCCCAGGCCCAGTTGAGAGGTGTACTCTGAACACTGAAGGTCAAGGTTTTACCCCAGCTGACCCCAACTCTCCAGGTGGACCACCTGGATCTGTGTGTGTACTCCTCTGTCAGTATATAGACTGAGGAGGGATGTTAGCATGTAGCTAAGACATGAGTTGAGATGTCAGAAGACATTTAAGGCCCCAAATGTTGGAAATAAATGTTTGGCTAGGAGGAAGCTAACGAAGCGGTACGAATGGAAGCGGCTGCCTGAGAGAGCGCCATCTGGAGCCTTAACGGGGAACTTGTGTGATGATTACAGTCTTAAAGCAACAGCAGAAGGGGAAATCCTCCCAGGACCGAACCGGGTGGGGATGAAGGTGAGGAGGGTGAAGAAACTTCAGTCTTTTTAACTCTAACTGGATAATAGTGTGTGAGCAGGAACAGGTGAAGTCTCTCAGTGAACCAGCCTTCCCTGTAACAATCCTCTGTCCTCTGAGCAGAACGTATCACTGCAGCTTCACCCATCAGACTCTGGAACCTTCCACCATGCTTCCTTCAGATCAGCACCCAGAGGGGTCATTTCCTGACCTTTCAACCCTCTCTGATGCCCAAGGGTGCTAAATGGAAGGCGGGGCTAAGAAGTCAGCCTGGGGAGGGAGTGGCAGGGATCAGGGGGGTTAAAGTGATGAAATGGTGAAGGTGAGGGAAAGGGAAGAACGAACATGAAAGAGGGATTCACAAGAGATGTGGGGGTTGGGAGTGCGAGGGCATGGGTCCCTTAACAGCAGCCACCTCCAGACTGCCTCACTGGGGTGCTCTCAATCTTTAGGTTAGGCTTGTCGCCGCTGGCTGTGGCCCCCGGCCCCATGCGCTTCTTGATCTCAGCCGCCATGGTCATGAAAGCCTGCTCTACATTGGTGGCGTTCTTGGCACTCGTCTCCAGGAAGGGGATGGCCAGAGAGTCGGCAAACTCCTGCCAGGAAGAGGAAGAAGAAGGTGAAACATTCAACCCGAGACATAAAGGGGACTGGTGCAGACAGCGCCCCCTTCAGACAGAGAGCAGGAGCTGCTGCAGCAGCTGGGTTTACACACTCACAGATTTACATTCAGACCCTATAACCCTTTACAGCACAGGTGTCAAACTCCAGTCCTCAAAGGCCACCGCTCTGCAACTTTTAGATGTGCCTCTGCTGCACCACACCTGAATAGAATAATTAGGTCATTAGCAGGACTCTGGAGAACTGATCTACACAAGGAGGAGGGAATTAAGCCATTTCATTCCAGTGTTTTGTACCTGTGGCACATCTAAAAACTGCAGGACAGGAGTTTTGACCCTTGAGGACTCGAGTTTGACACTCCTGCTTTACAGCATATCGCTGCCATATGAGACGGCATAAATACCAACCCTGACAGCTTCACTAGCACACTGACCAATTTCACTGTTGAGTACATCAAAGCCATAATGGTAATAAATTATAAAACCTACATCTTTATTTCCTGAGAAGAAAATACAACTTCCTGTTGTCAAACTCAATCAACCGTTCAGCTGCATCCACAGTTTCCATCAGAAACAGGCCGTACCTTGGCTGTTGTATAGTCCACCACTTTCTTAGTAGTGAGGTCACACTTGTTGCCCACCAGAAGCTTGTTCACATTTTCACTGGCATAGCGGTCGATTTCCTGCAGCCACTGCTTGATGTTGTTATAAGACTCCTGAAAAAGGTGATGCATGGATTTAACTGAAAGGCTTCTGACAGGAGGAAGAGGGTAGACTGAAACAGCCTGGCTACACTCCAACTTCCTGTCATTCATCAGGCTGTTCCTGCACTCACCTGGTCGGTAACGTCATACACCACGATGATGCCATGAGCTCCACGGTAATAACTAGAGGTGATGGTTCGAAACCTCTCCTGACCTGCAGTGTCCCACTGATGACCAAGCAGAGAAGACAAGAGTAAGAAAATACATACAATCATGACGTGGATTTTGTATATTATAGTCAAATGTAATGGTGGATCAACCAAAAACAGTGTAACATTCACTCTTTTCTCCACCAGAAGATCTAAAATGGAGTTAGAGCAGAAACATTCATTAATGTGAGAGAATTAACAATGGCCTTTTCAAGCTGCAAGCTAACAATCTGTCCATGAAGTCAGCAAACAGACCCAGGACCTAAAGGCTCTGACACAAGGCAGGGCAGGATGAAACCAGTGGAACCAGTGGAACAGAAATCACAGAAACATGGTTAGTCTTGCCACATCCCACCCTGCAGCTAACCAGTTATGGTTAACAATTAAATGGCAATCACCTTTAACAATAATTCATTTAGATTAAGATTGGTTAGAACCAGATAAGGGAAATTTGAAGTGTTTTTATATCACACTGTTTTCTTTCTGCAAACTCCAGGAGCTGAGATGCTCCAGTAGGTTAGCAGCTTCTGCTATAGGCACCGCCCACTTCCTACCCCCAACATGCTGAAGCTAATTGGAAGGTAAAGCTGGACACTCCCTACATGACAGACTAGGTGTTCAAACTGGTTTGTGTCCTGACTGAACGACTGTGGATCAGAGTTAACAGATCCTACTGGATCTATCAGGGCAGCTAAACCTGCTGCTGCATCCAACTCTCGGAAACACTCACTAGTGTGTCCCCAGTTTAACTAACAGCTCTGTTGTGTCATTTGTCTTCAGTTTTTTTTTAGTCGCTAAAATGTTTGCTATTAAATCAGAAATGTTGATAGAGACCAAGCTGAAAAATATTTTAATAATCTTGTCAGTATTCTTATTCTCTCACCTCTGGGAGCAACTGAAGGTCGCTGACAGCCAGAGGAGCTGCTAATGTCTCAGAGGAACTGAGATCATATGACATGAGGCGTTCTCACATTCAGTGGAAGTAAATCCAAAGTCAAAAATACTTTATTGATCCTAAACGGAAATTAAATGTTGTTGTAACTCATATTATTCAAAGTTCTTTATGACATACTGGTGGCTTCTCCTATAGAAGGAAGCATCTCCAGTAGCGGTCAATATTACAGCACATCAGAAGAAGCCTCTGACTGAAGACACTGTTGTGTCTCACTGTAACAATAATAACAATAACTAATAATAACAGTGGAGCACTGACTGCAGCTTCTGTAGAGATGTCTGTTTGGATGTGGAGTCAGTGGTCGGGTTGGGATGTGATGAGTTCACTGACTCAGACTGCTTTCAGTATTTCATAATTACAATTTGTGTTTCATTGTTTACATCTGGATTTTCCTCTTCTGGCTTCTTCTGGTGGAGAATTATGAAGCATGTGTCATGTCAATGACGAAGACACAAAGACAAAGAAAATAACATAAAGCCAAAGTGGAAATAAATACTGCATTCATCCAAAAGAGTGCAGATTATGAAGTCTGTATACTATGTTGCCCTTCAGTAATCATTAG